>CAJHQP010004742.1:32500-52313 GCA_905132765.1 Moricandia arvensis | reverse complement strand
GCAATCAGAAAGAGCCACAAACCTCAGAATCATTTTGGAGACTTCGGCATTGGCATGTCTCCAGCAACTCAAGAAACAAGAAGGAATATCCCTGAAGCTACTGCACCTGTTCCAGAAGCTGTAGCTGAAGAGATGTGATTAATGAAAATGAAAAAATTGCCCATCCTGAACCCTGAAAGGGGGAATCAACAAGAAGCTCATGATCAGGATGAGACAAATCAGAATCAGTTCCTGAGACTCAAGATCAAGTTCCAGAAGAAACAAATGAGCAGCACCTGATCAGATACAGCCTTTGCGAAGGAGCACAAGAATCAGGCAACCGAAAGTCTACTTCAATGCTAAAGCTGTGGCACATCCAGTGAGTGCAGTATGCTCGCTTGCTCAATATCCAGAAGAACATCAAGTCTTCATTGGAGAATTGGATCAAGAGTACATCCCAAACACCTATGAAGAGGCAATGCTAGACAAAGAATGGAGAGAGTCTGTTGAAGAAGAGATCAATGCCATGATCAAGAACAACACCTGGTATGAGACTGAGCTTCCAAGAGGAAAGAAAGCCGTGACTAGCAGACTCTTGCATACCATCAAGTATCTTGCAAATGGAAAGCCAGAAAGGAAGAAAACCAGACTGGTAGCAAGAGGAATTACACACAAGTGTATGGAGAGCATTATCTAGACACGTTTGCACCAGTGGCGAAGCTTCATTACAATCCCGGATACTCATCTCATTGGCAGTGAACCTAGAGTGGGATCTTTGGCAAATGGATGTAAAGAATGCTTTTCTACAAGGTGAACTAGAAGATGAAGTGTACATGAGACCACCTCCGGGAATGAAAGAGATGGTAAAGCCAGGAAATGTCCTCAGACTCAGAAAGGCGATCTATGGCTTGAAGCAATCACCAAGAGCTTGTACCACAAAACTAAGCACTACATTGAATGGAAGAGGATTGTGAAGTCTCAAGCGGATCACACACTCTTCACTCTCACCAGCAAGTCCGGATTATTGTGATCCTAGTCTATGTGGACGACATCATCATTACTGGGTTAGTGACAAGGAGGGCGATCAGTGCCACCAAGGACATTCCTCAAGACCGCATTTGACATCAAGGATCTAGGTTGAACTGAAGTACTTCCTCGGGATTGAGATGTGCAGATCAAAGGAGGGGTTGTTCATGTCCCAAAGAAAATATACTTTGGATATTCTAAAGGAGGCAGGAGATCTTGGAAGAAGACAAGCCAAGACACCACTTGAAGAAGGCTACAAGACACTGCGAGAGGGGGAGTATGAAGATACTCCATTTGAAGATGTCAAGCAATATAGGAGAATTGTTGGAAAGCTGATCTATCTAACCATTACCCGGCCAGATGTTTGTTTTGCAGTAAATCAGGTGAGCCAGCACATGCAAAATCCCCAAGGTTCATCACTGGAACATGGTGGAGAGAATCCTAAGATACTTAAGGGAGGCTCCGGGTCAAGGCGTGATGGATGGCTTGCAACAGAAACACTGAGGTTGTTGGATTACTGTGATGCAGATTGGGCTGGGAGACAGAACAAACAGAAGATCAACTACCGGCTATTGCACCATTCATTGGAGGAAATTTGGTTACATGGAAGAGTAAGAAGCAGAAGGTTGTGTCTGCTCAAGTTGCAGAAGCAGAGTACAGATCAATGAGGAAAATTAACCAGTGAACTCATCTGGATAAAGAGTCTTCTAGGCGACTTGGGGATTGAGATCACCAAACCCCATGACCATGCATTGTGACAACCAAGCCGCAATACACATTGCGTCCAATTCAGTCTTCCATGAGAGGACAAAACACATAGAAGTAGACTGCCACAAGGTAAGACAAGCAGTAGAGCAGCAAGTGATCCTCCCATGCTACACAAGGAGTGAAGATCAACTGGCGGACATCTTCACCAAGGCGGCCAGCAGCAAAGTTTGTGAGTCCATTTCTTCCAAGACTAGGACTCATAAACCTTCCATGTCAGTGATCCCCTTACCATGGAGTGTTCTACTCTTTTTCCTTTGCTTGGTTTTTATCCCAAGTGGTTTTTCTAAGTAAAGGTTTTTAATGAGGGAATACTTCATGGCTTTCCAAGCTTGACTTGTTTCATATGGTCAAGCTTGAGGGGGAGTGTTGACATGAAGAAATCATGGATCCCTAAAACATGGTTCCCAAAATTATGGACCTTGTTTATGGGGAGCTCATGAATTCATGGATCCTTAAAACATGGTTCCCAAAATCATGGACCTTGTTTATGGGGAGTTCATGAATTCATGGACCTTGTTTATGGAAGATGTTTTTTTGTATTCTCTATATATTACAATGTATTTGCAAAGAAATGAATCAAGGAAATAAGTTTTTCTCCTTCTTATTCTTATTTGTTCTTGAGTGTTCTGAGTGTTTCTTGAGTGTTCATTACTCTTTCTCTTCATAAATCATCAATTCTAACATATATTTTATAAAATGATTCCTATATTACAGTCATATATAATTTAAAAATCAACTAAAAACAAAAACCTAATTTATTTTCTAAGTGGCGTCATTTATCACAGACGATATCATTCCCCTTCTTTCATTTTTCATGGTTAATTTCTGCTGAAATTTCTAACAGTATCGTTGGTTCTCTTTTCCCATTGTCCATTTTAACTGTTTTGTTGCATAACTCATGTATTTTTTTCTCCTACTACTAATTATCTTCTTGTTTACCCAATTATTTTTGTATATATATTTAAAAATTAAGAACAAAATGAAATTTATTGTTGTGTTCAAATACTCTCTTGAAATACGGATAAAAGATTCACTATAATTTACAAACTAAACCAATTTCAAAATGGACACCGTTTTCAACATGGGTAGCCATTAGTTGTTAGTTGTCAAAGTGGGTCGGCCCAAATATTTATTTGAGAGTTGCATATCTACTGGAGAAAAATTAATCGATGACCCATTTGGTCTTTTGACCTATTACACTTCGCGACCCAAACACTAAGCTACCCACCGAATATTTGTTCCCCACATGTGCGAGTCCGGCCCTACCTTCCGTCGGAGTAAGTTTTTAAAAAATTTCCTCAACCAGTCTGAGTACTTTACGTGACCGGTAACCGGTATTACCTGTCATCTTTTGCGTTGCATTTTTACCCGCCAGAAAATTGTCAAGTTTTGCGGTGATTATATAATAAACTAAGATGTGGATGTGCTTAGTTGTTAATGGTGATACATAATAAAGACTAGTGGATAATAAAAAGGAACCCTAGTAGAAGAAGAGCTATGGTGCCTCTGATTTTGGTGAGATGCATCCACCGAATCTAAATTTGATAGAAACTTATAACGGAGTTCGGAGCTGCGGTGCAAGTTCTTCCGGTAAAGGAAAGGAAATCAGTACCAACATTACCAAAGGTACTGTGTTATCTCCTGATTCTACTGGAAAGTGAGTTTGAATGTTTACGATTTTGGGAGATATATTATAACGACAACTTTTTTCGATTGTAGGTCTCTCTAATTCGTACATTATCCTTATGGGTGGCCGGTGGATAAAGTATGATAATGGAGCTTGGGGTTTCAAGATAGATAATGGTAGGATGGGCAGAACAGTGGATTGCTCATAATCAGAGGCGTTGACGGTAAAAGGAAGGAAATCAGTACCAAAATTACCGAATGTACTATGTTATCTCCCGATTCTATAGGAAAGTGAGTTTGAATGTGTGCGATTTTGGGAGATATATTATAACAGAAACTTTTTTCAATTGTAGGTCTCTCTAATTCGTACATTATCCTTATGGCTGGCCGGTGGATAATGTATGACAATGGAGCTTGGGATTTCAAGATAGATAATGATAGAATGGGCAGAACAATGGATTGCTTAGAATCAGATGCGTTGTCGGATTGAAAGATAGTGTTTTGCAGCGTATGGTCTCTTGGGAAAGGAAATCTCGGCTGAAATGTCATATTGGCTTATATGATGGAGAGACTGATATGGTTGACAAAGGGCTGCACCTGTTCAGATAGCAACAGACACTGATTACAAAATATTCAGGGTTTTCACCGAGCTGACAAATCAGCTATTGTCTTCGTCACATTTAGAGAGTTTGTTCCAGGTGAAATGATATTTCTAAGGTCAGAACGAGTTATTATGTCGCAAATGAATGCAGCTGACGGAGATCCTGATAATGTTGAAGCTTTATTACAACACGTTGAAGCACTTGAAGCATCTTTTGGACTTAACTCAGAGACTGGTAATATGGTGGAAAAATCCAAGGATCAAGATAAAAGCGGAGAACCTTCTGATGCAGGATGTGGGGTTAATACTGCTTCAGGGGTTCCTCCTCAACAGAACTGTACCGAACAAGATAAGGAAAATATTTGCGGAGAAGTTATGGTAGTGAAAAATCAAAAAGTAAGAAATGTAACATTGACGATGTGTCTGGAGAAAATTGTATCGATGAAGATAAGGAAAAGAATTGTGGAGAAGAAGTGGAAGTGGACAATGAAAAAATAGGGAATCTAACGTTCTAGCAGCGTCTGGAGAAAGGGAAGTGGATGTAGAAAACAAAGTAGATGATATGGGAGAAGATGAAGAGGAAGATGAGGAGTATGAATTTAATTTACTGGCATGAGTATGTTAGAAATGATTGTTTGACTGATGAAGATGACGATTTTGAAGGAGGTTCACAAAAAGAGGAAGTGGTGGACATTCTGGTCCTAACCGGAATCGGCGTTCTGGGGCTCGGGGTGGTAGATTCCAAGGGAATGGAAAACCGGCGTCAGCGATCAAGTGGTAATTGCGGATCTAAATCAAAGAAAAATCCTTGCAGGCAGAGACGTACCGACGAGAACCCTGATGAAGTAAGAGATTATATATCCACCTATAGAACAAAAATGTTTACGTACACTGAAGAAATAGATACTGACGAAGGCGTTGCTGTTGTTCTTGTATCTCCACCAAAGCCTAAAAACCAACACAACCGTGTGATTAAAGATGATGATGATTTTGTAGATTCTCCGATTACCCAGTCTACCAAACGTCACGGTGGACGAGATTATGTGAGTCGTACTCCTGAAAGTGTTAGCTGGTCGCAGACCAAAGATACAGACACCAGCGAAAGTGTTGTTGGTGGTCTGCTTTCTTCACCAAAAAATATAAAAACACACCCATGTGATCGAAGAAGATGATGAGTTTATTGATCCTCTTATCCCTAGTGTACCGAACGTCATGGTAGAGAAGCATTGGCGAAAGAATGAGATTATGTGAGTCGTACTCCTCGAACCGTTAGCTATTACACACCGAAGAAACAGACACCAACGAAAGTGTAGATGTTGTTATGGTTACTCCACCAAAAGAATATAACAAACACAACCGTGTGCTCGAAGATGATGATGATGAGCTTGTTGATACTCCTGTCACCCAATCTACACAAGTTCAGGGTGGAGAATTTTGCCATGAAAGGGATACAAGTTTCGGAAATGTATGGATATAATGATGTAGATCTTGTGTTTAATGAATTGAGAGGAAGCGGTTTCCAGCCCCATGAAATCGACTACACAAAGGAGGACTCTGATATATACGTTGGAAGGACGTTCAAAGACAAAGCACAATTCAAGCTAACGATGATGATCTATGCACTAACTAAGGTGTGCAGGTTTAAGTTGAGGCATTGCAAACGCTACATCACAGCAAAATGCGTTGAGAAACAATGTACTTGGAGGGTAATGGCTAAGCAACTTGGTGATTCTCCTACTTAAATGGTGAAGAAGGAAAATTTGGGACATGTATGCACGGCGAACGTTCGAGAGTAATACAAAAACATGGTACATCGAAGGTGCTTGCAGCTCTCTTGCGTTCAAAATATGAAAGACTGCACTCTGGACCTCGTGTTATGGAACTTCCGGAAGTATTACGAACAAAATTCAACTATACATGCAAATACTAGAAAGCTTGGAAAACGAAAGAACTAGCAATTGCGTCTGTGCAAGGAACAAAGGAGGAGTCTTACAAGATGCTACCACAGTACTTCCACGTACTTAAATACGTAAATCATGGCACAATCGCTGATATTAAAACGGAAATCGATAAAAAAAGAAAAACAAGGTTCAAGTATGCATTCATGTCGCTGAAGGCATGTATCGATGGGTGGAAGCATTTGCGGAAGGTCCTTGTGGTGGACGGAACCCATATGTTTGGGAATTATTAAGGGTGTTTGCTAAGTGACAGTAGCAAGACGCAAACTGCCACGTATTCCCTATTGCTTTTGCAGTAGTGGACAGCGATAACAGGAATTCATGGAAGTGGTTTTTTGAGAGGTTGTCAACTATTGTAGAAAATAGTTGTGAATTAAATATAATTTTTGATACATGTGCCCCTATTTTTGCAGCTAAATATAAGTGGTATCCACGTCCACACCATGGTATATGTCTGATACACCTTTAGCGCAACGTGACTGACAAGTATAAAGGACTGCATCAGAAGGATATGGTTGGCAGGGCAGGGAAGCATTCAAAGTTTCAGAATTTAATAAGCTCTATGAGCTTATAAAACTTACGGATTGGAGATGCTGGGATTATTTGGAGAAAATCAACCCCAAGTTGTGGACACATTCACATTTCGAAGGGCATCGATATAAGCTGATGACTTCAAACATAACTAAATCTTTGAATAAGGCGCTTCTGCCAGCGCGTGATAGTCTTATAATGGCACTTCTAGAGTTTATAAGGCGGATGCTAACTAGATGGTATGTGTCGAGACGCTGCGAGATCAGTAAGATGAAGGGAATTATTCCAAAGGATATTGAAACAATTCTGGTTGAACAGTTAGTGTTGTCTATGGGCCTTCTGGTTTTGCCATGTTCCACTTGGGTATTCGAAGAAACACACAAGGCAACTAGATACAGTTTCACTACTGATTTGGAAAAACGAACTTGTTTGTGCCTAGAATTCTAGATGCTTGGGTTGCCATGCAGAAACGCAATTGCCGCTGCTTCTTCTCGGAACATGGAGTACAACATGTTCGTTTCGGAACACCATGTGAAAAAAAACATGGGCTGAAATTGTTAAGGGTATCATACTACCGGTTCCAAATCCAGAGGATAGCCTTGTTCCGACAAAAATACTAAAGGTCAATCTTTATCCACCAACGACCAAAAGAACGAAGGGAAGGCCAGACATTAAAAGGAAACTTTCTGCAGGAGAGGTTCCGTTAAAACACTTTGTGTACACCTTTCACTAATATATGAGAAACTTATTGTATACCTTCAAATAACATATACTTTTCCGTTTGTAGGAGGGCCAATGAAAAAAAGAATCCAAACAATTTTCCAAGGTGTTTTAGTGAAGGTCACAAGAAGATTACATGCAAGAACCAGTGCCATGATCTCAATACCGACGAACACGTTGTTTTGGACTTCGGTGAACCCATTATTTTGGATATGATTGTATTTTGGAGTGAAGACGATCCCATTATTTTGGATTTCTTGTTATTTTTGGAATGCTATAAGTTTCATTAAGTAGTAGTTCTTTATTTTCACATGCGTCATTTTGAGTACTAAAACCTGTTTTTCATGAATAATATTGAACCACTTTGTGTGGTCAGGTATATGATAAACTTGTTGGGGATTAGGGTACAAGGTTTAGGGTTTAGGATTTACTGGTTTAGGGTTTAGGGTTTACTGGTTTAGGGTTTAGGGTTTAGAAAATACACATGTTATGAAGTTTCCAAATTTCATTAGATATCTTGGTGTACAGTCTTTAGATATATTAGTGTACAGTTTTAGATATGTTAGTGTACACACTTTTTAAGACATGATTATAAGATGAGAAGGTGTACAACGTCTGGGACGTGTACGTCTCAGACGAGTACACCTTACTTTTCGTGTAAACATAATAGAAGGTGTACAACCTTTCGGATGTACACCTAACTTTAATTGCTAACATAATAGAAGTTGGTATACAGTATTGGTGTACAAAATTGAAAAACTTTCACATTTAACCATTTTCGTTATATTCTTCAAATTAATTCGTTAGGACATTGACCGGACTCATTTCTACTTTATTAAATTATTCTTCAAATGACATAAACATGTGCGGTTAAAATATTATTAAACAATTATGGACCGAGTAATTGTGTGTTATTATGACAACTTATAAAAAGATGAGAATTTCATTAAATTTTGACATCCAGAAGACAAATTCCTACTTAGTAATCATTTCGCTTAAACGTATAAGTCAACTACAATCGGGAAGAAAAATTGCTACTTAGTAATCATTCTTCTGAGCATCCAAAAGTTCAAAAGTTGCCAAACCATCAATTACTGGTGAGGGGGAGTTAATAAGAATTTCTATTAATTATGACATTTTATTGTTTAAAAAGGGATTCGAGCGTTTGATCCTTTCATCGGCATCTGCATAAAAATTCCAAACAAATATTTTTCTACTTCTAAACATGGTATTCCACATCAAACAATGATCCATGAGCCTAACTGAATACGAGGAATTCTTCCTCGGTCTTGAGATAGTGGAACAAAAAAGAGCAGTGTTTGATAGAAGTCGGTCGTGAAGGATTAAAAAAGATGTACGTGAGGGTTTGGAATATACAGAGTTTGCAACGCTTCGAGAACTCTTTAAAAAATCAGCCGAAGTGGAAGAGATTCTGGAGATGGAGAAAACTCTGGAAAAAGCCCTTGAAGATGTAACAGGAAGAGAGTGAAGACCAAGATATTGTTTGACCAAAAAGATGAGTACCCCCTGGGACCAACCGGAAGAGGAAGACGAGGAAGAGAGTGACAACGACTGGTGATACAAAGGAGATACACGGATTGAGTTGACGAAGACGACATGAGTGATGATAATTTGGCTTTCGGCGACCTCATGATTTACGAGGACTCCAACGAGGAAGCTGAGGAGAAAACCCGTTCCAACACCGGTCTTGAGGAGGAAACCCGTTCCAGCACCGTCCCTGGCGAATCAGGTTCCATCGTCGCCGCATCAGGCTCTCTAACTAGCTCGAACCGCACTGTTTCAGTCCCGCCGCTGACTCCAATGTCGCCGGAATAGGCTCCGTCGCTGGCTCCAGCTCAACCAGTTTTGGCCCCATCGCTGATTCCAGCCCCTCTGTCGCTGGCTCCAGCGCAAACTCAAACTCCGGCGTAGTTCCGGCACAACGTCTTTGAGAAAGTAACTTGCTGTACGGATCGGATAATTATCTTGTACACTTTTTCGCTTCTGTACACCTTATATATGGTGTAAGCGTTTAGGATTTGTATACCTTACACTATAAGATCAACTTTTTAGTGTGCACCTTCTACATGGTGTACACCTTACATGGTACTGTGCACATTATTAATCTCCCTGATATATTAATCTTACTAAATGATTATTCAATTTAAAAGTAGCATAAAAGTACTTAAGCAATAAGGATGAGGAGATAACATAAAACTACAAACGCACTTAGTAACATCAAAGGGAACATAATATAAAAGTTGTGCTAAAACCTTTCCAACGGCTCCTTTTACACATTTATATTGGAAAGAATTATTTTCTTTTCAGAGTCAGAGTCACGAGCCATATCCAAGACTTGGTCATAAACCAACCGACCAAAGTCTATTGGCTTGTTTCTGACGAAGGCGAAGAGAAAACGGAGATGCTGTTTGTTCATTGCATCTACATCTAAACCAGGGAGCCAGTTAAGCTCACACATTTTGTAGAGGAAATGATAGTGTGGGAGGAGATATGTTAACAAGAATGTCTC
Source organism: Moricandia arvensis (assembly GCA_905132765.1). Classification (NCBI taxonomy): domain Eukaryota; kingdom Viridiplantae; phylum Streptophyta; class Magnoliopsida; order Brassicales; family Brassicaceae; genus Moricandia; species Moricandia arvensis. Next base: position 42,574 of record CAJHQP010004742.1, on the reverse strand, counting down.
CCAACGAGGACAGCATCCACCGGTCAAGAAGACAATTGCCTACGCCAGATCCTCAGTCTCCCAAGTGTGAGGGTGTTCAACAAATGGAGTCATAAATAGTTGATTTATCACAACGGGATCAAAATCAAAATGGGGACCCCTAAAATAAACTTCATCATCTGCACTGTATAGGTTGGAGATGCATCTCCTAACAACTTTTGGACAGAAAGGTCGGACATGAAAAACAGTGTAAATCCACCCAACATTTTCTACTACTCAACGATCTTTAGCAATCGCCGGACCATCTAGCAATAAGATCCCTTGTACTAAAAACCCTCGTATGCATATTTGTTGATACTTACGAAAGCTTTCTTCAGTTACGTGACGAAGAGACCATGGGTTTGTAACCGGTTCTTCGCCGATAAAAAACCCCGACTTCCTTCGAGGCGAGATTCAAATTTCCTAAACCTAGTTGGAGGATCTGCGGCATTCTCAGGTGACGGATTTTCGCCGCGATGAGGAGTTGCAATGCGAACATCACGGTTCCCGCGACATTTGGATACAAATGACGAAGATGATAGAAAAATACAGTTTTCTAGAGGGAAAAGTAGACTTCGAGAAACTCAACAGTCACGTCAGTCATTCTTATAAACTTAATGAAATTTACTTCGGCAAACCACCACTAAACCGGTATTAATAATAATAGATTGGGCCAGCAATGATAAAGAACAAATTACATTTGGCTCATAGTTATACCAGCGGTTAATATTTAATGCAAAACCTGCAGTTAATGTTTTATCAGTTAGGTTACTAATTTAATGCATTAATGGAATTATAAACAACTAATGTATCAAATTTAACTATCAATAGCATCTCGCCGTTTTCCTATTTTAATAATGTGTTTTAATCTCCGGTGTACGACACAAAGAGAAGATGTGTACAGAGAACATGGGTTTTACCAAAAAATGTGTCATAGGGGGATGGGTATTGAGAACACGGTTTTTACCAATTGTGCATTAATTGTTGACGCGTCTTCATTTATGTCTCTCAAACTTTATCTTCTCTATTTTAGAGTTACAAAATTTAAAGTTGATTCATCCTGGATCTAATAAATCCTATGATGTCTAGCCACAAAAGAAAACCTTTACAACAGATCCCTAATATTTGAGACGAAATCATTGTCAAAATAATTGACATTGTTGGTGAGGAATCATTTATGCACATGGGTCCGTTCCTGCGGGCTGGTAAACGGTCGTACGGTCTTGTGCATGAAGTGTCGGTCTTGAAGCATTGCAACATCCTTCATATGGTCTCAGACCACCCTACCTCCAAAATAGGCATATATGGAAAGTTCAGGGTGTTCTTCCTCAAGTGCGTAAAATCTGGCAATATTAATGTCGTCTACCACGACGGTCTCCCCATATGCGTGACAACGGGATTGGACGTAGGCATCGAAGTCTTGTGTAGAAATGTTACAACCAACACAGAGTCGACACTTGCCTTTGGTGTTTTCAATGTCTGTCTTAGCCGAAAAAAGGAAGCCAACGAAGCCTTTCATCAGTTTGCAATAATCACGCGGACCTTAGGTCGGAAGTTGACATGAGAGAATTACTTAAGGTGGAATTATCCTATTTTGACCCATATCCGACCAGCTATGGTGAAACCTTTAAATTTCCGGATGATGCGGTTATCCAGGCTCCAAAATGCATCTATGGACATAAAATGACCAACAACAGCCATGAATCCTGCGAAAACTGTTGGCTTTTCTGGATATGTTACGATGTCTATCACATTTTGTAGTTCTTAGGTACGATTTATTTTAAGTAATTGCACTTATCATGTTTCTCTATGTTTTTCATAGCGTACACTAATATTATTTATCTTAATTTTCTATGTTGTCTTATTTATCTTGATTCTCAATGTTCTCTATGTTCTCTCATTTATCTTGTTTGTCTATGTTTTCCAGTTTAGCTTTTATATTAATGTCGTAAAATAATCATTTGTCAAATGTTCTCTTATTTATCATATTTTAGATGGATATAACTGTACATCACTACTGGTGTACATGGATGTAGGTGTACACGATGGATTATGTACATTTTTATTTTTCTTCATAGGTATTTGTATTCTTGATTAGTGTTGTATATAGATATACTTGTATATGACTACTGGTGTACATGGATGTTAGTGTACACGATTGACTAAGTAAACTTGTATTCTTGTTCTTAGGTATTTGTATTAGGTGGCTAGTGTTTTATATAGATATACATGTACATGACTACTAGTGTACATGGATAAAGGTGTACACGATTGACTATGTACACTTGTATTCATGTTCATGGATATTTGTATTTTTGACTAGTGTTATAGATGGAAATAACTATACATTACTACTGACGTACACGGATATTAAAGTGTACATGACTATGAGCGTGTATTTATAAGGTTCTGAGAGATAAAAATAAGCGACCGGTTGTTACCGTGAAAGCATAATTAGGCAGCGTTTATTGTATCACCACTGTAATGATGCAATCGTTTGAGTGTACACTCTAATCCATGTAATGATACACCAGGGGTGTACAACTGTTTTTAAAAAAAAAAACCAATACAATTAAAAATATCAAAATTCAGCGTAAAACATTTGAACTTTATAACATTCAAAGACATAAATACAAATTATCCCTTTCTCCCAAAACAACAACATATCCACTTAAAAACACTTTAATCCTTGGCATAAAAACCAATTATCCCTCCGAAAACAACAACAAATCCAATGGACGAGGCCAGCAACACATGACGAAGCATCGAATTCCTCTCGCTAAGTACCAACTATCTGAATTCACACTCTGGAAATTGACACCCTGAGACATTATCACTGAGTTCAACTGAATCTCTGTTTATTCGATTAGAAAAAAAACCGCCGAATGTTTGTTACTGAGGGAGCATTTCGTGTATCACCATTGTAATGATGCAACCGTTTGAGTGTACACTCTAATTCATGATACACTCTAATCCATGTAATGATACACCAGCGGTATGTAAGAATTTTTTAAAACCACTATAGTTAAAAACATTAAAATTCAACTTAAAACATTTGAACTTTATAACATTCAAAAACATAAATATAAATTATCCCTCCCTCCCAAAACAACAAAAAATCCACTTACAAACACTCTAATCATTGGCATAAAAACAATTATCCTCCGAAAACAACAACAAATCTAACGGACGAGGCCAGCAACACATGACGAAGCATTGAAATCCTCTCGCTAAGTACCAACTATCTGAGTTTACACTCTGGAAATTGACACCTTGAGACATTATCGCTGAGTGTTACTGAATCACAATTGGAGAGCAGGTTCCGTCGCCGCCGCAGGTTCAGTTCCCGCCGCTGACTCCAGTGTAGCCGGAGTAGGCTCCGTCGCTGGCTCCAGCTCAACCAGATTTGGCTCCATCGCTAAGTCCTGCCCCTCCCCTCCGTCGCTGGCTCCACCGCAAACTCAAACTTCGTTGCAACGTCTTTTGGAAAGTAACTTGGTGTACGGCTCGGATAATTATCTTCTACCTTTTTGCTTCGTTACACCTTATATATCAATGTTTAGGATTTGTACACCTTACACTATAAGATCATCTTTTTAGTGTGCACCTTCGACATGGTGTACATCTTACCTGGTATTGTGCACGTTATTAATTTCTCTGATATATTAACTTTGCTAAATGATTATTCAATTTAAAAGTAGCATAAAAATACTTAGGCAATAAGGAGGAGGAGATAACATAAAAGTACAAACGCACTTAGTAACATAAAAAAGGGGCATATTATAAAAGTTGTGCTGAAACCTTTCCAACGGCTCGTTTTACACCCTTTTCTTTCTGTACACCTTTTAGTAAGTTCGAGGTGTCCACATACTTTTAAATATGTACAACATTCTACTACTTAATGTGGTGTACACTCTTTAGATATCAAGGTGTACAGTTTGGGTGTACTGTCTTCAGACATCTATGTGTACAGTCTTTAGATATCTTGATGTACGGTCTTTAGATATCTTGGTGTACACTCACTTTAAGAGATGATTAGAAGATAATAAGGTGTATTGTCTTTAGATATCTACGTGTACAATTTGGGTTGCATACAGTCTTTAGATATCTTGGTGTACACTAATTTTAAGAGACGATTATAAGATAATAAGGTGTACAATGTTTGGGTTGCGTACAACTTACTTTATGTGTACATATAATAGAAGGTGTACAACTTTTGGAAATAAGTAGTTGTTACAAATGTACTTCATGCCAAATACAAATTAACAAAGAAAAATAGTTGCGAACCCATACTAATGAACCATACTATAAATACCAAAATACTAATGAAAATATAAGCCCCTTCCTGTCGAAATACTAATAAAAGGGACTAATGGCGATCCACTCTTATCCACTCCCGTCATTGATATTCCCTCTTCTGCCCCTTCGAAATGAATTATCCGCTTCGTCTCCGTTAATCCACAGTGGATGTCCAATAAGTGGTTCATCTCCTGGAAGAGCGGTAATCTCCCTCTGAAGAATGAAATTCTGATAGATAAGGTTGGGAAGAATTATTTTCTTGTCAGCGTCAGAGTGACGAGCCATATCCAGGACTTGGTCATAAACCAACCGATTAAATTCTATTGGCTTGTTTCTAACAAAGGCGAAGAGAAACAGAGATGTTGTTTGATCATTGCATCTACATCTAAAACAGAGAGCCAGTTATGCTCACACATTTTGTAGAGGTAATGATAGTGTGGGAAGAGATATGTTAACGAGAGTGTAATCCAATGAGGACAGCGTCCACCGGTCAAGAAGACAATTGCATGCGTCAGATCCTCAGCCTCCCAAGTGTGAGGGTGTTTCACAAATGCAGTCATAAATAGTTGATCTATCACGACAGGATCAATCAAAACAGAGATCCCTAATATAACTCCAACATAGGAAATGTATAGGATGAAGATGCATTTCCTAACAACTCTTGGACAGAAAGGACGGGCATGCAAAATAGTGTAAATCCACCCAACATTTTCTACTATTCAACGAGCTTCAGCAATCATCGGATCATCTAACAGTAAAATCCCATGCACTAAAAACCCTCGTACGCATAGTTTTTGATACTTACGAAAGCTTTCTTCAGTTACATGATGAAGAGACCATGGGTTTGCAACCGGTTCTTCATCGATAAAAAACCCCGACTTCCTTCGAAGCGAGATTCAAATGTCATAAACCTAGTTGGAGGATCTGTGGCATTCTTAGGTGACGCAATTTCGCTGCGATGAGGACTTGCGAGGCGAGCATCACGGTTCCCACGACAGTTGGATGCAGATGACGAAGATGATGGAAAAATACAGTTTTCTAGAGGAAAAGTGGACTTCAAGAAACTTAACCATCACGTCAGTCATTCTTATACACTAAAAAGAATTTACTTCGGTGAACAATCACTAAACCGGTATTAATGATAATAGATTGGACCAGCAATGATATTGAACTAAATACATTTGGCTCATAGTTGTACCAGCGGTTAATGTTTAATGTAAAGCTTGCAGTTAATGTTTTACTAGTTAGGTACTAATTTAATGCATTAATGGAATTCTCAACAACTAATATATTGAATATAACTATCAATAGTATCTCGGCGCTTTCCTATTTTAATAATGTGTTTTAATCTTTGGTGTACGACACAAAGAACAGATGTGTACAGAGAACACGGTTTTTACCAAAACCTGTGTCATAGGGGGGTGGGTATTGAGACCACGATTTTTACCAATTGTGCATTAATTGTTGACGCGTCTTCATTTATTTCTCTCAAACTCTTAGATTCTCTATTTTAGAGTTACAAAATTTTTGGTTGATTCATCATGGATCTAAGGAATCCTATAATGTCTAGCCACAAAGGAAAACCTTTACAACAGCTCCTTAATATTCCAGAAGAAACCATAGTCAAAATAATTGACATTGGTTTGGAGGAATCATTTATGTACCTGGGTCTATTCCTGCGGGCTGGTAAGCGGTCGAACGGTCTTGTGCATGAAGCGTTGGTCTTGAAGCATTGAAACATCCTTCATATGGTCTCAGACAACCCTACCTCCGAAATAGGCATATATGGAAAGTGTAGGGAGTTCTTCCTCAAGTGTGTAAATGCTGGCAATGTTAACGCCGTCTAGCACGAAGGTCTCCACTTAAACATGACGGTGGGATTGGACGTAGGCATCGAAGCCTTGAGTTGAAATGTTCCAACCAATTCTGAGTCAACACGTGCCTTCGGTATTTTCAATGTATGTCTTGACCGAGAAAAAGAAGGCAGCAAAGCCTTTCATCGGTTCGCAAACAAACACGCGGACCTTAGGTCGGAAGAACTCTTTGACATGGGATAATTACGTAAGGGGGAATTATCCTATTTTGATCATCCATATCCGACCAGCTATGGTGAAACCTTTAAATTTCCAGATGACGAAGTTATACAGGCCCCAAATGCATCTATGGACATGAAATGACCAAAACAACCATAAATCCTGCGAAAAATGTTGGCTCTTCTGGTTATGTTACGATGTTTGTCCCATTATGTAGTTCCTAGGTACAATTTATTTAAGTAATCACACTTATCATGTTTCTCTATGTTTTTCGTAGTGTACACTAATCTTATTTATCTTAATTCTCCATGTTGTCTCATTTATCTTGATTCTCTATGGTCTCTCATTTATATTGTTTGTCTATGTTTTTCAGTTTACCTTATATATTAATGTTGTAAAACAATCATTTGTCTAATGTTCTCTCATTTATCATATTTTGATGGATGTAATTGTACATGACTACATGTGTACATGGATGTCGGTGTACACGATTGACTATGTACACATGTATTCTTATTCGTAGCTATTTGTATTCCTGATTAGTGTTATATATATATATATATATATGTACATGACTACTGGTGTACATGGATGTCGGTGTACACGATTGACTAAGTACACTTGTATTCTTATTCATAGGTATTTGTATTCCTGGCTAGTGTTGTATATAGATATATTTGTACATGATTACTGGTGTACATGGATGAAGGTGTATACGATTGACTATGTACATGTTTATTCATGTTCATGGGTATTTTTATTATTGAATAGTGTTGTAGATGGATATAACTGTACATTACTACTAATGTACACAGATATTAAAATGTACATGCCTACTTGTGAACATGAATATTAAATTGTTTATGACTACTAGTGACATAGATTAGAGTGTACATAATTACTGGTGTACATGAATATTTGTATACAATTATATTGGTGTAAAAAATATTGGTTTACACTTGTGGAATATAAATAAATCGCAAACATATTATATATCAGTCGGATTCTCCACTTGACTCAGAAGTGGAGTTGTGGTGTTTGTCAAGGTATTTATGATAGTATTTAAGATCAAACTTACTGTCAGACTCATCATCAAATCCTTCAAGCGGATTCATAAGAGACTGCTCACTATCGTTATCAGCAATTTGATCATCATCACCCTCTTCATGATCAGCAGCATCCTCTTCGTCTTGGTCGTCGTTATCATTCTCTGCGGTTCTAGCCTTCTTCTTGGGGCCCTATCCCGATTCATTTTATTCAATTGATTCCGATTCAGTGGGAGAGCCATTGGTGTTAGACGGGCTCTCCCCTTCTTCAACATCCAAAGCTGCCTGCATTATGTCGTCTATGCTCAAAAACACTATTGATCCATGCTCTAACCGTATGTCCTCTAGTTAGCTTTCTCGATACATACTTACCAATGTTTCGTCGCTGTGTTTTTCATGGAGGCCTGATTACAGAAACAATGTATTGTATTGTCTAACAGAAGAATCTCCTTGCTTCATTTGTATTGTATCCTCTAATGTGAAAATATTGGTATGAATTTGTTTTCGATTTTTAGAGACGTTGGAACTATGAGGGTGTATTTATATGGTTCTGAGAGATTAAGATGAGCAACCGGTTGTTACCGTGATGGCATAATTAGACAGGGTTTATTGTATCACCACTGTAATGATGCAACCGTTTGAGTGTACACTCTAATCCATGTAATGATACACCAGCGGTGTGCAATTGTTTTTTAAAACCAATATAGTTAAAAACATTAAAATTCAACTTAAAATTTTGAACTTTATAACATTCAAAAACAAAATACAAATTATCCCTCCCTCTCAAAACAACAACAAATCCACTTACAAACGCTTTAATCCTTGACATAAAAACCAATTATCCCTCCGAAAACAACAACAAATCCAAAAGGAAGAGACCAGCAACACATAACAAAGCATCGAACTCCTCTCACTAAATACCAACTATCTGAATTCACACTCTGAAAATTGACACCTGAGACATTATCACCGAATGTTACTAAATCTCTGTTTATTCTATTAGACGAACCCTAGATCCTCAATTTCCTTTTACATTATAATAATCATATATTTAAAAAAAAATTCTTTAACTCTTTGGTTTATAAATAAACATGTTTTCTATTACAATAAAATAATTTTATATTTCTAAATTTCTGCTTTGACTATTTGGTTACTTTATTTCAAAGTTTTAAACATTAAATTTTCAAACAAAAAAATTTTAAAACATAAAAATAAACAAACTTTGAAAATGTAGACATTAGCGTTTGGTTCATAATGTAGCCGTTAGTGTTTGGTTCAAAATGAAGTAGTTACATTGTTAAGGAATATTACTGTTATGCAAAGAAGGTCCAATTTTCTCTTATTTAAGGTCACTGAACAATGATATTACTTATTCAAAAACCTCAACATTATCTTTCCTTCGCCTTAACAGTTCACAGTGACGATCATTACTATACCGACATAAAGCAACACAAAAGGGATAATGATTGGCGTGAGATGGTTTGCTACGCTCACCATAGCATACCCAAAAAGGTGCATGTGGTGGTCCTATCAGAGTGGCAACTGACGAGGAAGGAATCAGTTACTACGAATGTAAATCGTTTGAGGTGAAATTTATTAGTTGCAATCTTTTGACGAGAAAAAAATAGTCACTACGAAGTTCATAATCTTATATCGTTACTAATTTTTGTTATATTCTTTAGGATGATGGATTCCACATTCCTCATCTATGTGTGTCTGCTATGTTTGAAGAAGAGTTGATGGAGGTAAACAAAGAAGCTGCTGAGGAGGCCAAGAGGCAATGGAAGTTTGAAGACGAGATAAGGAAAATGCGTGAAGAGATCAAACAGCTTAAGGAATTACTTATGTATGGTCGGTAATGTTATCTTATTTAAAGTTCAAAAATGTGAAGTTTTATGTTATGTTCGATGTTATCTTATTTGAAGTTTGATATAATTGTATTTTGGATCTTATCTTATTTTGAAGTTAGAAATTGTCATGTTACATGTTATTGTGCTGAGAATCTTTGGTATAATTTGAAGCCTTTATATCTCTAAATATAGCCGTCATACCCACAGTATGTCCGTTGTCTATGTTATCTTGGCCGCTAGCGGTGAGGAGGACCCCTTTGTATTTTCCAGAGAGATGAGTGCCATCAATGATGAGGACAGGGCGAGCACGACGGAAGCCTTGTATAAAAGCACCAAAAGAGAGGAAAGCATAGAGAAATTGGGATTCACAGCATTCATCAAGTTCAGTTTCGATAGCAGTTACGGTGCCGGGATTGGTTTGTTTCAGTCTCTCAAAGTATGCAGCAAGGTTGAGGTATGAATCCTCTGCTTTACCGACGGTGACATCTACAGCATGTTCTTTTGTCCTGTGGTATTTCATGTATGAAGCAGAGACACGCAGGTCCTCCAGTACTAGCTGCTGGAGCTAAGCAGCTTTACACTACAAGAAATATCGATATTGGTAGCACCCGAAAAACGCTACTATAGGGCTTTGGTAGCGTTTTTGTAAACGCTCTGACAGTCGCAGCTATAATAGACCCCCCTCATATCATAGCGTATTTTCATGTGCTACACTAATTAGAGATATTGTAGCGTTTAAGTTTTGTTATATTAAAGTATTTTAATAACACTATCATTTTGATGTTATACGGTTTTGTATGGCATTTTTCTTTTGCCATAACATAATTT
>CAJHQP010004742.1:0-27500 GCA_905132765.1 Moricandia arvensis | reverse complement strand
AATAGCAGTTGGTGAATTCGTGCTACTGCGAACTGCTACCAATACTCATATTTCTTGTAGTGTTAGGACCCTTGTTGGGTTCACCATAACGAGAGCGATAGATATGAGCAATAACTCTTGACGTTGCCCTCCTCTTATATTGATCACGCTGGTCCAAAGGGCAGCTGTGATAGAGCTGGGCCTTCTTGATAGTGTAATAACCACATGTGGTGAGTTTTTTGGAAAATATGCGCCAATCAAAACATGTATCAAGACAACTAAGAACAAAAGAGTCCCTTTTAGTTCAGGTTTGTCTGAAGTGGAAGCAATTCTTGATTGCATAGATTGCAATTCTTGATTGCATAGATTGCTAACCCAATTTGGCAGTCTTTTTTTGTTGTGTATAGTTTCCTCACGGTAGGCTCCCCGTCGGTATCATCTAAGTTAAGATCTGGAACATCGTCAGCCTCGTAAGATATGTCATAAAAGAGAGGGGGGACATCAAACTCCTCATCGCTGATTTCAGATAGAGGTCTAGTCTCCAGTGGTGGAGGGGTTGGAGGACGAGGGTGGTTAGCAGGATCTTGCATTGGGGCGATGTACATGAAGACGATTATCACCCCGTTTTACGCGTGTACTTCGAACTGAAGTGTACACCATGAACTGGCCTTGACTGTTCATTGGTTGGTGTACGAGTGGTCGCCGAATTGGTTTGTCAACATAAACATTCTCGCTGGTGTACACCTAAAATATCATGGTCTTTTTTCCAATTTGTATCATCTTCGCCAGATAAACGAACAGTATGATCAAACACCCCGCCTGTGGTGCACTGGTAGGTTTCATGAGCTGTTTTAGGAACATGAATCCCTGCCATTATCTCAGCTGCATCAGACCCACCGAGTGTTTCCTCTACCAAAGGGTCCCAAAAGTCGTGATCATAACCACGAACTGGTACATCAATGTCTGAAGGTTGGGAACTTTTAGATAAAGTCTCCTCTTCATCGTCCAATAGCCAAGTATCAGGGATGTTGTCAGGATCCTCCTTGAACATTTTTTCTAGCATCTCATCTCCACATGAAAGAGTTTCGTCTTGAATGGAGACTCGGTTGAGTTTTGAAGGTTCAGATACAGGTATTCGCAGAATGTAAACGATGGTTCACATTAGGAGGGGAAAAGGGCATGCCTTGTTGGAGTTCATCGTCATCAAATAGTGAAAAGCTTGGCATTTTTGAGGAAGCGGTTGAAGGGGGGGGATCTGTTGAAATCGGGCCTTATTGGTTGGTTTGGTGTAGAGAAGAGAAGAGGATTGTCACTGACTTGGCTTGAAGGCTGTTGGTGATCGGTTGGGTCAAAAGTGACAAACAAATTCATGGTTGGGTGAGCTGCTAAGTGATGGAAGAAGTAGGAGACACCTCCGTCGTTGGTCAGTACCACCGGTGGTGTGGTAAGCCCGGTGGCAAGCTCTTTGGTGTTAGGAGGCCAGTAACTCAAGACAGGAGTTGGAGCGGGATGCGTTAAGGTAAAGAACTCCTTAGCGACATTGTTCTGTAATTCAAGCAAGGCTATTCCAGCGCGGACAGGTACAATCCTTGACATCTTCTTCTTATCTATCACAAAAGTCCAAAGAGAGTCGACGGATGCCCACTCTCCAGGAATAACCATGCAGTGGTCCGTCATGGGTGCCTGCGATTTGATAAAAAAAATGGGGTGCATAAGATCATTTGTTAGGAAACTTACGTTGTGTCTCTACTCGGATAAGTCGAAAACTAACCTTCTGTCTGCAGCACTAATCTTGGAAGATGAAGTCAACTCTGTAAAAAAAAAGGTGGTTTATGCTAGAAAGTAAGAAGATGGAGAAAAGAAGAGTTGTAGCTTTATGAAAGCTAACATAATCTGGACCGTCAATTAGCTAAGAAAAAAGAATATCCAATGGTCAATATAAGAGACATATATATGTCTTGTCAAACAAAAGACATTGAGCCTGGGCCGTTGAGATGGAAAAAAATGAAAGGCTGAGGTTGATTCCCGCTTTTATTGTGGTTTCATTACCAGAAGAGATGGTTAGCAATGAACCATGTGTTTACGTTTAATGGGAAGTTGTTAGTAGAAAGTGTGTTAGTAGAAACAAGTCCCTTTTTGTGTTAATAGAAACTTAAAAGTGCCTCTCAATGTAATATTCTTTTGCTACTTAGTAATCATTTTGCTTAAACTTATAAGTATCGAAAAGACAGTTACTCATAAAAAGATGAGAATTACATTCTGACATCCAGAAGACGCGTAAGACTGGGACACGTACGTCTGGGACACATCCCTTCATTGGTGACCGTAACTTACGAAACCACTCCTTATAAATTTGGCTAGCCTGTTGGAATATTTATCTCGGTACTAGTTCTCTAAAGACATCTCCCGCAATTCTAGAGTATCATCAGATATCTCCTAATAATGCCAGAATTCCCGATACTCAGCCTCCCGACCGAGGTCCAAACTTTAGTCATGGAACGTGTGGCACATAACTCCTTCGTAGATCTTTATAGACTCTGCGCTACTTTCAAGTGTATGCGTGTGTTGGCAGATGGTGGTGGGGTGTATGCTTTGTTCGATTTGTTCAAATATCCCTGGCATGTTGGTATGGAAAATTATCATTTAGAAGATGCTTTGAGGAGGGAAACCCAAGTATTCTTTAAATCAAGGGTGTAAAGTATTTCCACAGGCTAAATAATCACAAAGAGGGACTAGCTTTGATAAAGAAAACAGTTGATGCAGGATTCGAGCGAGCATTGTGTACGTATGCAATGACAAGCAAAATATCCAGTCAGGATGGGGAGTACTTGTCTCGATTTACAAGAGAATTTTTTGGTAAGATAGGAATGTTGGTTAGAAACTCAAACGGGGATGGAATAGGGATCACAATGACGCGTTACTAATAAAGAGGCACGAGTTCATATCAATTGTCGTCCCCTCATTTTACAATTGCCTTTGTTCTCCTATTTTGGATCAGGATTGGGTTCTTTGGTACATTGAGCACATCAAGGCTGAAGACATGTGTAACCGCTGCTTCTGGATTAAAGAGGTCGATATTTTTCTACGTGAATTTAATCCATGCACATGTTTTCCGGACTTTGATACTTGGCAGTAAGAGGTCGTCGTTGGTTTCTTGGCGAAAAAAAACTTTTATTGTGGTCTATCTAAGGAGATATATTGTTGACATGCGTGTTTTAGTTGTTCTAGCAGTGTATAAATATCCTAAAAATCATTATCAAATTAACCCTAGTCTTTAGCACACAAATAGTACTCTTGCCAAAAAATATCAGGTGTAGTACTTAGGGATCGAATCCACAGAGAGTAATGGCACATAATAGATTTCTTATTTCTAAAGATTAAGCTAGGTGAATATATATATATATATATATATATATATTAGTTGGCAAACAATCAATTATTTAAATATACTAGGACTCAAATATTAACTATTCTGACCCTTTTAACTTCAACTCTCGTATGCAAGCAAAAGAAAAGACCATCGATCGACGACTCTGGCCTGATGTCGAACGACGGTGAAATCAGAAGGAAGTGTGAACGAGATTTGATAAGTCCACCAGACTTATTAGACCAGCTCTCGAATGTGCCTAACAACCTAGTTTAGTGTAGTCTGTTCTAACACAAAACCTACTCTCGTAGTCGTCCATGTCCTATTTTCAAAATCTTAGCTAGCTACTCTAGAATGCAAGCATTAAGAACAACTCAATTGATGGATAATAACTTAACTAGCAATCCTACTTTTGGGTTAATCCATGATTGCTATCATTCAACCCTAAATCTAGTTGATGACTACTCAGACATAATCAAAAAAGAATAATAATCTGAATAGAATGCATAGATAAAATATAGGGTTACAATACAAATCTCCCTAAGGAGTTATGAATCTTCTCCCCTAAAAACCAAAAACTATAAAACTATGTGAGTTGTGTCAAGCCTTGCTTGACAGTGTCCGTTCCAGTGTATACCAAGCCCCAAAGCAAGCAGATAATGTCAAGATTAGTGTTGGAAATCAGCTTTGGTGCCTTCAAACTTTCTAAGCCAGTGTGATTTAATGGCAGGATAATCCACTTTGGTATCTTTAGTTTTAGGAGTTATGAATGTTGTCGTCGATCGATGCTCGGTGGTCTACCCCAATCGCAAGTTGTCTCTGAACAGTATCTAAATATTGCTTCATCTCATCCATGCGTGCAGTAGACATCATCCAACCTCTTGTAAAATCATCCAGTGACATATCTTAAGTTCTGTTGATCGCATTCACAATATCATCATTTTTTTCTCTAATGTATATCTGTTGATCCTTCTCTAATGTATAGTTCCGCTCAAACAAATTAGCTCTCTCTAAAACTGCTATGATGTCTTCAACTTGCATATTCACTACCCTTCCATCTGTAGCTCGTGCATTACCATTCTCATCTCTGTAGATGCATACTCATCTTTATTTTCCCAGCAGAAAATTATGTTGCCTTCAGTATCAAAGGCTCTCGTACCCTTCTCGAAACGCCAATCGGTCGATGTTCTGATGGCAGTGTCGATCGATGGTGGCTTGAAAGTGGCTGAATAAGTATGAATCGGCTCGTGTCTCTGCTCCTCAATATCGATCGATGTTGAACTGTGTGTCCCGCTCGATGGCTGCTGCTGCTGTCCAAATATATTACCCGATCTATTAGCCATAATAAGGGCATATGCTACATCCTCCTTGGATAAATGTAGGAGTCTCCCATCAAGAGTCCGTGCATGTCCCTCTGGGTCTCTGAAAATTTTGAACTCGTCTTGTTTGAGGATACCAATATATGTCTCCTCTGCTCCATTTTATTTCTGGTTCGTATCTGATATCATTCAAAGGAAATGAGTAGCCTGTGGTCGATGCTTGATTATCTACTCTTGCGTTCATCACCCAGCCAGCTTCCTCGATGCCAGGCCGCGACATTCAATCTGTTCATCCTCTCTGTAATCTTCATCGTATCCTTCGTATATTGGACGCGTGTCGATCGATAGTGTATGGTGACCGTTGATCGATGCTCGATAACCAGACTGTTGCGCAAAAAGTTTTCCAGGTCCATTAGCCATGACAAGAATGTCTGCACTATCTTCCCTCATGACATTAAGTAGTTTGCCATCCATAGCTCTTGTGTAACTGTCTGGATCTCTCATGATACCAAACTCGTTTGGTTGTAGATAACCATATTCCTTCTCGCGTTCTGCAGCTGAATCTACTTCGGTTACTGCTTCGTGGTCAGTTTCGATCGATGGCATAGGAGTGCCGTCGATCGATGTCAATCTCCCGAATCGATGGGAAATATGAAAAACACCAGCCTCTTCCATAGCAATACCACGGTACTCGATTAACTCTTTTTCTCTGAAGTCTTCGTCGCACTCGGGGTAGGCTGTGTTGTAATCACCATCTGTGTGGTAGGCGTTGATCGGTTCTGGAGTGAGTGTCAATCGATAACAAAGGGTGGTTGTCAACCGATTGTTGAACTGCAAGCGTGTCGATCGATAGTATGGGTTGGGTGTCGATCGATGCTCTATCTTCCGACTCATAATCGTAGAAGCATGTCGCCACAAGTTCTGCATCATCACACATTTCAATCAGAGTAGCCTTGTTCTTATTCCTGACATATTCATAGAAAATATTTTGATCAATTAGAGATAGATACAACATGTTGAGCTTCATAGCGCAGATAGCTCCCACAGTAGCCATGAATGTTCTTCCAAGTAACAAGGAAGAATTCCAATCTATCCTGATGTCCTTCACATGGAAGTCTACTGGTACTAAGGTGTTGTTAATCTGCACTGGAAAATCTTTTACCATCCCTCCTAAGTTCACTTTTGAGCAGTCTACAAATGTGAAGGAATCATTGGAGGGTTCCACTTTCATGTTCAACTCCTATGCCATAGTTATTGGCATAATGCTCACTGATGATCTAGTATCACAGAGGGCATTGGGGTATTTGTTGCCCTATGATAAATCATGGAAACACAAACTTCACAGGGTCACTCTTCTTCTTTAGATAGATCCTATGTTTCATCTTTTCTCTGAGATGTTTGAACATGACTTCTATATCATCGTCGGTCACCCTTGTTTCCCTGAAAAAAATCCACAACATGTGAGTATAATAAACTTCACCAAAAAGAGTATCTAAAGAAATTTTGAGAATTCTTTCGGTAAAGTTGTCTTTTTCATTTGCTTGTCTGCGTAGATGTTTGGGGATATTTTGCTTCCTCTTGAAGTGTCTCTCATTTTCTCTATCAAGATTCATACTTTCAGATGTGTCAGTAAATTGTTCTGAAACCGTTCTGGTTGGACACACAATCAAATTTTCAGCGATGCTTGGTAGTCGAACCGGCTTCCTCATCTGTCGATCGATGCTCATGTCGCATTGTCGATCGGTCCCCCTATCACTATGTCGATCGACTTTCTCATGTAGGTGTCGATCGACGTTAGTCGATTCACACAAAGCTACTGATGCTGCAAGATTCGTTGTCGATCGATGCTCTTTGGTTGGTGTCGATCGACACCAATGCGAACTGCCAAGTGACATCGGACTTTCCACACGAAAATCTCCTTCTTGGAACTTTTCCCTCTTAACTTCCTGCAAAAAATCATCATCAATCAATGCATTGATGTGGTCCTTCTGTCCAGCTTCAATTTTCTCCTTGATTAGGCTCTCATGTCTCTTGATGGTTTCACTTGTTTGCAGCACTTAATTCTCTAGCTTCTTCACATGGCTGTTGAGGTTCTCAAACTTTGTGTTGAGGTTGAGGTACAGCCCATCTATCTTTCCATTGAAATCCATAATCATCTTCTCTTGTTCCTCTAAAACTTTGTCAACCATTGCTTCAATCTTGCTTTCCTAAGTCTCTGGAGGAGGATTCTGGTAGTAAGAAGATCCATAAGCTTTGCTGTTGTTGAAAGGCTTTTGTTGTGAATCCTGATTAAAGCTACTCCTTTGACCATTCCCATAGGAGTTCCTGCTGAAGCATGGATTCCCTTGTCTCAGGAAACCATTCCAATCAATGTAGTTCACATCCTCTTCTTCAATCTCATCCTCTCTAGACTATAGTGCTTCCTAAAGAATTTCTGAACACTGTCTAGTTTTGCCTTGACCTCTTTAATCTGATCCTTACTCATAGTTGGAATTGATCTCTTTCTTTCAAAGTTTGTGTTCTTGGTGCTGCTGCTGGATGATAGATTCTCAATCAACCTTGTAGCTTCTTCAGGATTCCTAGTGCTGAAATTTTCCTCACTAGCTGTGTCCAAAGTCATATGATATCGTAATCCAATACCTCTAAAGAAAGTGTTGAGAAGTTGCACTACATTGAACCCATGGTGTGGACAGTCTCTTTGGTATGATTTTAATCTCATCCAAGAGTTTCTAAAAGACTCTGAGGGTTCCTGTGAAAAAGTAGAAATCTTGCTCCTCATGTCTTCTGCCCTTGCGTCATCAAAGAAGTTGCGCAAGAAGGCATTCTTCATATCATTCCAGGATGTCAAGGATCCTGGTGGTAACTGCTTACGCCAATGAAACTTCTCCAGCAATAAGTACTTGAAGAGCTTACAAAAGAGATAGTCCTCGGGGACTCTATTGGCTTTGATAACAGACACTAGATCCTCATATCGCTCCAGATGATCCATAGGGTGCTCATGTCGTAGGTAAGGTGTCTGCGGTACAAGTCCGAAGAAGGCGGGCTTGATCCCAAAATCATTCCTCTGAAAAGCTGGAGGGCAAATGGCGGATCTGTTAGCGTAGAACTGGTCTGGATTGTTGTAGTCAGCCAGTGTTCTTTGAGCAGCTTGGGCATTAGCTTGAGGTTGAGCTGCGACATCGTCTGCTTCTACTTCTGCATCGGGGATTACAGCCCCCTAATCATCTATCTTTTGACATGTTGCATTACGCAGATGACCGTCTTGTTCATGCAGGTTCCCATCCTCATCCCGAGTCAATATTAACGTCGCAACCAGCTGAACTCGTCTGCTTCTATCGATCGATGCGGGTAGTATGTTGTTGATTGTCGGTAGGTGATCAGTGTCGGTCAATGCTCCATTTATGATGTCGATCGATGATGTCCATATAGAAGTGTCGGCCGACATAGAGTTGGTGTTGTCAATCGATGCTTGTCATCTTTCTTTTCAGATCGTGCGTTCGATTCTATCGGGCCAGAGAATAGTAGTTTTTGTCCTTTATTGCTCATGGTGTGTCTTTGCATGCACCTGAAAAACAAGGAAATAAAACTTTAGTAACTTGAATGTAGTAACAAACCCAGAGTAAATCCTAGAAACTAAATCTAATGGCGATCAATGCTCCCCGGCAACGGCGCCAAATTTGACATGCATGTTTTCTTTTTCTAGCAGTGTATAAATATCCTAAACAAATCCCTATCAAATTAACCCTAGTCTTTAACATACACTTATACTCTTGCCAAAAGAGATCAGGTGTAGTACTTAGGAATCGAATCCACAAAGAGCAATGGCACACAGTAGATTTGTGAATATTACATCCAGAGGCACTTTTAAGTTTTTATTAACAGAATAAGACACTTGTTGCTACCAACACACTTTCTTTTAACAGCTTCCCATTTAACATAAAAATCTCGTCCAATGTTAACTATCTCATCCACTAACGAAACCACAATATAAGCGGGAATCAACCCTAGCCATTCATTTATTTTTCATCTTAACTGCCCACATTAAATCTGTTTTTCTTGATATGACGTATATATGTCTCTTATTCTGACCATTGGATTTCCTTTTTTCTTATCTAATTTACGGTCTAGATTATCTTAGCTTCCATAAAGCAACATTTCTTTTTTTCTCCATCTTCTCTGTTTTTGACATTAACCATGGTTTGTTTGTTTTTATAGAATTGACAAGAGGTTAGTTCAACCTTTTTTTTTTATCAAATCGCATGCCTTCATGACAAAGTGGGTGTCACTAT
Source organism: Moricandia arvensis (assembly GCA_905132765.1). Classification (NCBI taxonomy): domain Eukaryota; kingdom Viridiplantae; phylum Streptophyta; class Magnoliopsida; order Brassicales; family Brassicaceae; genus Moricandia; species Moricandia arvensis. The sequence continues at coordinate 18,546 of CAJHQP010004742.1, read as the reverse complement.
TTTTCTTCTTCGTGAAAAAAATTATAATATGTTTTTCAGTTTCTATTTTTCAAAAACATTTATTAAATCATTATCTCTATTACTTGATATATATTTTTGAGATAAGTCAAGGTGCATTTCCAATGATGGTTAATGGTACGGGGACGTAAACAACGGAGATGTTGGCAACTTTGATATAAACGACAGTGGAGACGTAAAAAACGACGAAGATAATGTAGAAGATCCATTATCCACCATGAACCAAATTGTTAAAATCAAACGCAAGGATAGTTCAAACAAAGATTGTTTAGAAAATTTTGTTGTTTTGAATAGAGACATATATACGTGTACACGTGTATATTCAAGATGAACCAATATCTGTGAAGAGGTTGTACACGTGTACGTTCAAAATGAACCAATATATGTGAAGAAGTTGTACAAAATGACTTATTTGGTTGTTCTTGCGCTAGGTCGCATGCTGAAAGTGTTAAAAATTTGTAATTTTGAATGCAAATACATGTCTTTCTGAATTACACAAATTATTGATTGGTTGGAATGTGATATGTAAATTGGATATTTGTAAAAATATCCATGTAAATGTTTTGTAATCGGTGTACACGTTGTTTTTTAAGTCGATGTACAGGTCGAGCCAAACTAGGTGTACATCTACCTTACATAGTTTTCCGTGGACAACTATATCAGAATGTATACGTGTACTAGATGTATCCAAATGTACAATCTCCTTCTTGATGAACCACTGGTATATTTTTAAAAATATTTTCACCTCACATGATACACCCATCAAAGTATACATGTGGACACTATCAATAAAGTGTACATGTGTACACTATGTATCCAAATATACAATATTCCACATCTGCATCATTTTACATGTACATGGTACACAAGTTAAGTGTTGTCTCATGAATTTAATTAATTCTAACATTTTTTATTTGTTTATTTAAGTTATTTCAGGACTTACTATCTCATGATTTTAATGGTACACAAGAAGGAAAAAAATTATTTGCACATCAGAGACATTTGGGGCAGAAACGAATTAAAAAATAGCATGGAACAATAAAGGAAATCGAAATATTCGTTGGTCTAGATTGTACAATTAAATATCAAAATAAATCAAATTTTCAACATCGTAACTTATACACACACAAGTTTGTACACATACACACAAACTTCGTACACAAGTACATGATAAAGTCCGTACACCAGTGGACCTTTCACATTTCAAACAAACAAAAAAATCAATGACCATGTTACTTACCCCAATGTCGTGGTCGACCTTACGTACATCTGCCAACGTCAGATCTTCATGTTGTGGTAATGTGCTTTCAGGGAAGCTTCAACGTTATACTATCATCACCACCAGCCCTGCAAAGCAACTGTTGTATCGCCTCACACGCCTCAAATTCATCACACGGTAAACCAGTCACTTCCCCAAACTCAACCAAGGAAAATCTCAGGGGTTCACCACTAAAAACATGCCACATTTCGTACTTCTTCTTCGTAACAACCTGCCTTATCAACATCCCATGAACGACTCTCCCCATCAGTAGCCTACGAACATGTATTTTAAATAGGCCACCAAAGCACGACCTTTTCAGACTCTCCATCTTCGTCGTCCCGTCTAAAGCGTCTCGCACCGCCAACAGATAGTCTAGGGTTGAATAAATATTCACCCTCTCACTGGAAAAACGGTCGGGCACAAATTACCGTTTCGGTAGACCATCTTTAAACGTCCCCACCACCGTCGTCTCTGTTAACCAAAACCCATTTCCCACGATTTGCTTCAAAACAACAAAAAAAATATTATATCACAGATCCAGATCCAAAGAACTCGAGAACTCACCGTCGGCAGCCTCTTTCCCACGATGACTCCGTCGCCTCGCCATCGTTATCTTCTCTTTTTCGTCGGATTCTTCGTTTTCATTAGACGTACTGTTTTCCTCTGCCGCCGTAAAACTTATCTCCTTATTTCGATAAAAAAAAATAAAGCGGAATTAGATTGGAACTTATCTAATTAACCCTAGTTAAAATCCTACATCGGTGACTTCTATTATGATTTTATTTTCTCTTTTCAAAATTCAAATTTGTAACCAAACAATTATTCTAACTAAAGCCCAAACAAAAAGTTATCACAGTTGGAGGGTAAATTGAGTATTTTCACACAAAAAGTGTCTCAGTAGCAACAACTGCCTCTTAATGTTATTAAAACATAGAAACTGCCTTTTTGTGTAAATCACTCAATAGATTTCTTATTTCTAAAGATTAAGCTAGGTAAATATATATATATTAGTTGGCAAACAATTAGTAAAGGAAATATTTTTTATCATGAAATAGAAATGCAATATGGAAATATGCTAATAATGCAAATATGGAAATAATGCAAATATGAAAATATTCTAATAAACTAGCTTGATGCAAATGTTAATATGCTAGATTTAGAGTTTCAAGCTTAATGGATTATAGTGGATAGTAAGCACATATATTTAAAATACTAGGACACAAATATTAACTATTATGACCCTTGTAACTTCAACTCTCATATGCGAGCAAAAGGAAAGACCATCGATTTACGGCTCTGGCCTGATGGCGATCGACGGTGAAATCAGAAAGAAATGTGAACGAGATTTGATAAGTCCACCAGACTTATTAGACCAGCTCTCGCATGCGCCTGACAGCCTAGTTCAACGTAGCATGTTCTGGCACATAACCTATTCTCATAATCGTCCATGTCCTACTTTCGAGATTATTGTTAGCTACTCTAGAATGCAAGCATTAAGAACAACTCAGTTGATGAATATTAACTTAATTAGCAATCCTACTTTTGGGCTAATCCATGATTTCTATCATTCAACCATAAATCTACTTGATGACTACTAAGACATAATCAAAGAAAAAATAATAATATGAATAGAATGCATAGATAAAATATTGGAGTTCAAATACAAATCTCCCTAAGGAGTTATGAATCTTCTCCTCTAAAAACCTAAAACTATAAAGCAATGTGAGTTGTGTCAAGCCTTGCATACGCTTGTACTTGCACACTCTGTATGCTCTGAATACTTGAGTACAAAAATAAAAACCCTAAAATCTAGGTCAAAACTCGTCCAGGGCATTCTTGTCTTTTGTCTTCTGAGCTTGGGCTTTTCAGTCGGTTGTTTACGAGTTGGGCGTCGATCGATGGCAAGTGTGCAGCATCGATTGACCTTGGTATTTCATCATCGGTCGATTCCAAGGTTTTGTCATCGATCGACGACAGACTTGTATTTCGACTCCTCAAATAGTCATCTACGGATTCTTCTCCTCTAAATGCTCCAAAAGCTCCAAGTATTTGCATTTATCTCCAAAACGTTAGTGGACCTGTAAATACTCTAAAACATATCCTAGACATACATAATAGATCCTAAATATAACCTAAAATATAGCCTAAAACTAGTAATAAATAGGATATATCAATTGTATTCACTTTTTTGAAGTTTCCAAATTTGTTTTTAGACTTGATTAAAAGTTAAAAATGAATTAAACTTCCTATGATTGTCTGGTACGTGATAGTTTTGGTGTACATTCTTTACATATCTTAGTGTACACTTTTTAAGAAACATCCAAAGATATATACTGTATGCATCTGTTAAGAAGTTTCCAAATTGCATTAGATATCTTGTGTACAGTCTTTAGATATCTTGGTGTAACAGTTTTAGATAATTTGTTGTACACACTTTTTATGACACGATTATTAGATGAGATGGTGTACAACATATGGGACGTGTACGTCTGGACGCGTACACCTTACTTTTCGTGTACACATAATAGAAGGTGTACAAGCTCTAGGATGTGTACACCTAACTTTAACTGTTCTAAAGATTACGAAGATGATGGGAAAAATATAGTTTTCTAGAGGGAAAAGTGGACTTCAAGAAACTCAATTGTCACATCAGTCATTCTTATATACTTAATGGATTTTACTTCGGCGAATCATCACTAAACCGGTATTAATGATAATAGGTTGTGCCAGCAATGATAAAGAACAAAATACATTTGGCTCATAGTTGTACCAGCGATTAATGTTTAATATAAAGCCTGCAGTTAATGTTTTACTAGTTAGGTTACTAATTTAATGCATTAATGGAATTCTCAACAACTAATGTATTGAATTTAACTATCAATAGCATCTCATCGCTTTCATATTTTAATAATGTGTTTTAATGTCCGGTGTACGACACAAAGAGAAGATGTGTATAGAGAATGCGGTTTTTACCAAAACATGTGTCATAGGGGGATGGGTATTGAAAACACGGTTTTTACCAATTCTGCATTAATTGTTACCTATTGTTGACGCATCTTAATATTGGAGGTGTACTTGTGTTATTTAAAATTAAAAGTTCCTGGTAAACAATTTATGAAACTATAACGCAAATACCCTAATTAAAATAGTAAACAATGAAGTAAAAGTTCATTGGTTCACTAGGTAACCACACTCAACGTAGGATTAAGTTCACACACAATGTAGCATCAAGTTCATATACCATTATAATAGCACACCTTAAGTAATCATGCATGCGGGAAATGTTTTCGAAAAATCACCAGCAACAGAAACAAACGTGTGTTTCATTGAGCCCTTGTTTGGAACTCTAAAATCGCCAACGAATTCTTCGAAGCAGTCCATTTCATACTTCTTTAAAAAATTTGTCCACAGTTTTCTCTGTAATTAGACTCATCTCCTCCTTTCCAGCACAATTAGCATGCATCTCAATGAACTTAGTTGCATATGGTCCACAGTCACCACTCCTTTCGTTGTGATAGATGCCTCCAAAACGGGTCCACTTGTAAAATCGCTTACCTTCCTCGGTGTGGTAAACATTATACCCCACATGTTGTTCCAATATATATGGTAACGAGCTAAGAAGCGGAGACATGTGTGCATCGACTTCTTCTTTAGTTTCATTGTGAGGTGAGTAAGAATTAAGGATCGTCACGTGAGAAGTCAGCAGGTTAATACAGAGACTCACCCAATGCTTTCCACCCCACATCATTGGAGTGTACACCATGTCGACATCGCAGCCAAGTTCCAAATTATGGTTTTCGCCTTTGCTCTTTCCTGTCGCATAACTTGCTATATTCTTCCCCCAATCAAAATGGAGCTTATCTTCTTCTTTACTGAAAGTAGTCCAGCCTAATTGAATGAATTTAGCAAAGTACGGATCAAACATTACCATCCCCTCTTTTGAAGAACCTTCCCACGACGCATCCAAAACATTTGCATTATGAAATGCATGTGTTGTGTGACATTATAATAAACAAAAACGTAAGTTGCAAACCTTTATTCGTAAGAGATGAATAATGGTTACGTGACAACGATGCAAATTTAAATAGTACCTCGTCATAAAACTATTTCCCGGGTTCAGCTATGTCAAGGAATAAGGAATTCATTACAACGCTACCGGTTTTGATTTCGAACTTCCTGCAAACTAAAGAATCAAAAAGATATTTTTTTAATCATTTCATACAAAAATGAAATCAAGTAATATCATTGTGGGATCGGAATATGGGATCAGAAACTTACAGCGCGAGGTTTTCACTCAAAATATCGCTAAACTTCTTAAAAACCGGTCGGCTCGTCTTCCCTATGGGCTTATACTAAACCTTCTTCTCCCTGCTGAACAACCCTTCAACCTTGCGTTTGGGTGTACATTCCACAAATCTTGTTGGATTTTTTGCGCTAGCTTTTACCACCACCCTCCACATCATTTAAGCCCTCGTCCTTGTCAAAAACTGGATGGCCTCGTTTCGCTTCGGTTTCTTTCTATTCCAACTAGGAATCATTGGAGATATCTTCCTTGAAACTGTCATATTTTTTGTCCTCCTCCATCGTCGGGGACACATGGTTTCTCTCGTCTACGAAAGATGGGTCAGGTACACGGCCCTCCACAACAGGGGAAAGAACTCCTTCAAGATTCTCTTCAACAAGTACTGGTTTTGGAACATCCAATTTGGGTTTTTCAACTTTGTTTTCGCCCACAACTGCAGATATAATTTTTGCTATGATGACGTTAACGGAAACTGGCTCAATTTCGGTGGCTGCAACCTTTGGTTTCGAGGCGGGGTAGGTTGATGATGCAGGATGACTGGCATGTACTGAATTTACCCCGTTGTAAAGATTAGGGTTTGTTTCCTCCCACGTGACAGTTACGGGATCTTCATCCCGGTAACACCTGGTTATAGGACTCTGCAAACAGTGAGAATATGACAATATCAGTAAAAATCTTGTCCTCAATATTTACCAAATTAACATTCAACTATGAACAGTTATAGTATATTGACCTTTGGTCTTGACACATAAGACTGAGGAAGCGGAAATAAAACATTCGAATACACGGTGAGCCCAGTGACCGCATTACCAGTTTTTTATTACCTGTATAAAAACCATATATTACCTATTAGAAGTGTACACCAATGACAAACCAACCTTATAACAAAACAAGAGTCTTATACTTAACCTCAGTGAAGACATTTTCATCGAATGATGGATTGCGAGTGTTGTGATACTCGTTTTCGTCGCCTATCTCCGCCTGAAATAGCCCTGGGGTGTTTTCTTTGGTTCCCTGAAAAAGATGGTCAGGTCAGAACATATAACATATACAAATATTTTCAACTTAGGATATGATAACTTAGTTGTACCACTTTAGAGACGTCGTTGTCTTCTCCAGAGCGAAGTGAATACGAATGTTTTTTCTGACGAGGGCTACCAACCGTGGGTTTTGTTTTCTTGGCCCTGCTGCTAGGCTGCTGTGTTTTAGTGCCCCTAATGGAGATGTGTGTCCACTACGGATCATCTCAACCAAATGAGTTACTCAGTCATCTCCAACCTCCTCCAACCACAGATGTCGTTCACAATCAGGAAGTTGGTTGAGGTCTATGGATAGATTTTGACAAAAAAACAATTCAATTATATAAAAAAAATAATTCCACAAACCTACCTTTTAGAAAAGTGAAAATGAACCGAATAAATCAAGCATCCACAATGAAGGGATAATGAACTTACAGATGATTCTGCTTCGACGACAACAATGTCCTATACGGTGAGGATAGTAACGGTGTTAGTGCAAGTTGTTGGGTCCTCCAAGAAAGTTGCAGTTCTCTCTGCGTCGGAAATCTTAGCCAAGAGCTGAGATAAAGCTTCAAAAGTGAACAACTGGAGATCTAGGGGGAAGCCATAGCAAGCTGTTGTCTGCTGAGATAACCGGACCCGCATTGTTTGCAGTGGGTCTTTTATTTATTTACTTGCTTGGGGAGATAAAAACGAGGTAAGGTAGTCAAGAACGATTCCCTACCCCATGGATAGGTCAAGAAGCTGTCAATGTTGGTGAGCATCTCCACATACTCGGGGTGAGTTTCAGGGTTTTGTTATTGCAACACACAACCCCATCCACCAAGGCTATTAAAGCCAAAAGAACTTGTTTCCAGCTAGACAGATATGGATTGCACAGCATGTCAAAAACCTGACTCACAGTATTGTCCCCCACGGTTGTATCAAATAGCAAGTTCCACATTGTAGAACCTGGACCTTCGTCAGTTTCTGAATGTTCAATATCAAAGGATCCACAGTTCAAACCAGTGACGCCGTGGAATTCATCGACAGAGAAATGAAGAGGATGACGGCCGAAGGTGAACCAAAGTTCGAATTTGTGTTTCGTAATAAGCTGACGGCAGAGGAGACTGCCATTGAGCTTGGTAGAGTTTTGGCAGGGACGACAGGTAGATCAAACAGCCTACCAAACTGAGTGTTGAGCAAATTTTCCATGTCAGTCGAACCTTGAAGACAAACCGCTACAGAACCGATGACGTTTGCCTTCAAGTAAATGTTCAGGCGCAAAGCAGTTGGGTAACAACCCCTAGCAAAAAGTCTAGAAGGAAATTTGGAAGTAGAAGAATCGACCTCCCCATCCAGGGCTTCTACTAGCGAAGATCCATGTGTTGTCGAGTCGATAGAGGACCCAATTTTCCCGTGGTCGGAGTCGGAAACTACAAAACCAGAGTAATACAAATTTTAAAAACGAAAACAGGAAGCATCTAACAGGAAGCAACTAACATAACCAGTAAACCTAGTTGAGAAAAAAAAATTCTACTGAGAATCGACATAGACATGCTAGGAACCGGCGAACACAGAACTTGAGTTCAGTGGGTCAGGCGAAGAGGAAATCTTTTTTTTTATAAATGAGTAGACGAACCTGGGTACCGTTGATATTTTGTTGGCCGTCGCTGTTTCTCTTTCTCGGCGGCCGATCTGGTCCGCCGACTGTTCGTCTTCCCAGTTTTCTTTCCTTTCAAAACCATACTGGTAGAATAGAAGTCCAATCGAGCTTTCAGAGATGAAACAGAGCTCACAGCAGCTGAATCGGTGGCGAAGATAGTGCAAAACGACGATGGTCGGAGAGAGAGTCATAGACAGAGATGAGAGAGTAAAGGTGTTGATTAATTAGCAGTGGTTAACCGCCAATAACAGGTAAGGCAACGAAGTTAATGGGTCGCGCCTCTTGGGAATCGAGACAGTCTCGCAACTCTCTCACGTGCCAAGACTGAGTGGCAAATATGTGAATTATAGGGTTGACCAGGGTGCGGATAATATTTTCTCCATAACTTGCATAGGGTCGTAAGTAGTCCCAACCAATTTGTTAAATAAAAACTTTCGATAACCCAAAGCCCAAAATATTACCCAATATGACAATTTTCTCTTCCAAAATGATTGTTGGGTTGTGTTGATTTTACCAGCTTATGTATTGCTCTGTCTTTTTCAGTTAAGTAATTATAGAACTATTTTAATTTTAAAAGTATTTCTAAAGTGTGCTGGCAACAAAATAATAACTCAGCTAAGTATATACAACTTGTGTAATCTTAAAACTAATGCTATTCTCAAGCAATGTTGTAAAAGCATTATTTTTCTATTAGACCAATCTATTAGTTTTGGGATAAAATTTCAGCATTATGAAAATAATTTAATTTTTTTGTATGCTTTAAAAAATGCAAGAAAAATTGTTTTTAGAGGGCGTCAATTTGTTGGTTCGCTTTAGGCGTCACACTACTAAGGACCAGCACTGCAAATGCCTATAATAAATTTGCACTTCCTTTCTACTATCACTTTTTTTCTAGCAAATTTCTTTACTTATTCTAAATATTGGAGTTTGGAAAAATACCACCTTCCAAATAGGAAGCAATGTTTAGGGTTTAGACAAAGGTTTCATGTAATTCCGAAAAAGGTAAAAATAACAACATTATGTTATTTATTTTCCTAAGTCTTATAAAATCTTCACTATAATTTTATATAGTATCAAGTTGTTGTTTTGTATGAATTCATATGTGAAAATACTAAAATAATTATTCTATGAAATTAAAAATAAAAAGATACTTCACAAATTTTGAATTTATAATAAAAATATATACAGAGTAATTATAAAGTATTTAAACAATCACTTAAAATATGTCACAGTAAAAAAAATAACTCTAAATTTACATGAAAAAAAACTCTAAATTTTATATTAGTCAATCTAAAATAGATATATCATCATAATATAAATTTTCATAAAAAATTACAAATAAGAGTTTATATATTATTCGAAGTTTTAATGGAAAATTAAAGGCAAAAACAGACTTTGGGATAAATAGAAAAACCAACTTCAATCTACTCTTCTCATGTTTTTCATAGTCGTGATATTGTTTTCAGAAAATATCATCATGTTTTAAAAAAAAATGTTTTGACCAAAATACTACATTATACAATCATTAGACAATTTTGGAAATCTAAGAATTTTTAAATAAAATAGTAAAATTAATAAAACAATAAACATAATTGTCAAAAAAAAATATAAATAAATTAAAAATACATAATCCATGCAGAAAAAAATCTAGTTCATTTAAAAGCCCAAATACCTTGAACTCTGTTAAGAAGATTGTAAAACACACAGTCTTTGTTATGTTTTCGGCAGTTTAGAAAGACACTACAATATATGAGGTAACCTATATGTCTATTATCTTCTCTACTGCAGGATACAGTAGGCATGGGCGTTTGGTACCCCCATCGGGTTCGGTTCAGGTGAAATGGGTTTTTGGGTCTTAGCTCACAAGGTCCATTCGGGTTATATGAACCTTCAGTATGGACTCGGTTTGGAACCTAATTGGTTCGGATCGGATCTTCAATACATGATCCACATAGTTCCAAAGTCAGTATGGGTCCGGTTTGGGACCCAGTTTTGTAACCGAAACAACAGAAAGTGACTACACTTAACCAAAAGTATTTCAATAATCCGAAAACAAACTTTCATAACTAAAGTTTGAACACACGAAACATAACTTGCTTGAGTTCAAATTGTAAACAATCAAAACCGAATTGAAAAGCATACAATAGTAATAAAGAAACAGATGCAAAATTTCAAATACCAAACATAAAAACAACAAGATCAGATACTGCTTGGTCTTCTTGAGGGGCTTGGTCTTCTGGAGGGATTGTTGTGTTATTTGTGCATTCATTCTCTGAAAAATGAAGTAAATTACTAAGTATTAGAATAAAATCATGTAATCATATTGTAAATGAGAAACTGGTTTCATAATTGTGTTACCTCTTTCAAGCTTGTCCACTTCTTCAAGATCAGATAGAACATGTGCATTTGTAAGCTGCCTTGACTCCATTTTATGGTCTTGCTTCATCCATTGTTCTGTACAAATTAGAACCTCAATCATATAATAAGTTAGGAAACTCCTATGTAGCTCAAGAATCCTACCACTAGTATTAAAAGCACTCTCTGAAGCAACTGATGATACTTGCATTGCTAGAACATCCCGAGCAATCACAGATAAAACAGGGAACTTCACATTGTTTTTCATCCACCATGAAGAGACATCATACTCCACTCTTATCATCAAATCTGGGTGCTCCACACTTTCTTTGAGATAAATGTCCAACTCATTCCTTTTCTCTCTAAGACTTATCTCGTTTAGTTTTTGTTTGTACCTAACATCCGTCCTCTTATAACTAACATGATCATCAACTATATCCATCCTTTCGATACACTTTTCTCTTGACTGAGATGAATTGGAAGACTGAGAGGACTGTTCATCAAATCAAAACCACAGCCATGTCTTGCAATGTATTCTTTGAACAAACTTCTCAACACACCAATAACCGAGTCATGCATCTCCTTGTACTCGATAATGTCTACCCCATACAATTCCTCAGAACACATATTTGCAAGCTCCAGGTTATTGGAAGGGTCGAAAAAATGGCCACTACTACCATCATGTTCATATTCTTCAGACCATCCCAATACTTGTCGAATTTTTTGAACATCTCATATGCCTTAGACTTCAAATCAGGATCAAAAATGTTGTTGAGTCCTATCAGATTGGTTGTTATCGTCACTTTCTCACCATAACATTTATGTGCATTGAGAGATGTTGAAGTTAATATCACCAATGTCAAGTTGTAGAATATGATGAGGGACTGACATAATTTGTCAATCGCTTTCCAATTCCTTAACTGAGGAGGCCCAATTCTCTTTGCTCCATACTCAATCTCATAGAAATGATCATCGTATAACTTGTCTTATGCCTCCATCTTGTCAAATTCCACCTTGAATTTATGAGTTGTTGTCGGGATAAGATATGTTGAGTTCCATCTTGTCTTGCAATCCAAAAGTAAGCTTCCTCTTGTAATCTTGCCTTAGTCGACCTTACACACAAATACCTTAACCTCTTTGTGTGAGATCTAACATAGGAGATAGCATTACGGACTGCAGCCACATTGTGATCTATTTCATCCATTCCATCTCCAACAATCAAGTTAATTATATGGGCTCTACATCTCATGTGCAAGAACTCACTATCTAACACAAGAGACTGGTCACAAACTAAGGCAAACGCACTTTGAAAATTCCTCAAATTTGAACTATTAGCAGAAGCATTGTCTACCGTTATACATAACACCTCCTCGATTCCCCATTCAGTCAAACATTCTAGTATAGCATACGCTATAGTCTAACATCTATGATCTGTGATGTGCTTGAATCCTATGATCATCTTATTCAACCTCCAAAAATCATCAATAACATCCACAATTACAACCATATAACTAGCATCTGCAAATAATATACTATGAGATTAATATCTTACAAGTTATGCAGTAGAAGATTGTGTAATGTATCTATGATTATTTGTTGTTTGGGAAACCCAAATATCGGTTGTGAAGACACTCGTTGTTTGTTACATGAGAACCAATTCTTAAGTGCATCTTTCTGTTCCACGGACATCATAACAATGTCTTTAGTCGGTGATCTTCTTGAATGGGGAGTGAAGTTTGCCTACAAAAAAAATCAGATAGCATTAGATGAATCATGAAACAAATGTTACATTAGATGAACAATTATGTAAAAATGTTGGTTTACTTCAGAACCGTTACCGATTCGGTACTGACATTTTGGTTTGGTTTAAGTATCGGGTTTTGGGTATAGTTAAAAACGCCCAGGCCTAGTCTACATGTCATGTTGTAGTAGATTCAAGCAGTGTCCAAAGTGTAACATGTCACAATGATCAGTTTTTGTTAGCATATTGTTCTGTTTATGTACTGTCTACTATTATATTCAGTTGGACTGATCACTTTCCCCAGATGAAGAAAATATTAATGCAAACAGATCAAAAATATATGAAAAAATAAGAAGAAGAGGGCTAACAAGTTCGCCCTAAAAACTCAAAAACCCAATAATCGAGGTAGCGTCGTCAACTACTTTCCTAGATGACGGTAGCGCCTCTAGCGTCAGGCTCCTTGGTCTGTCGTCTAGTCTCTATCTTCTTCTCTCTGCTTCACCATCATTTTTTTCTGTTTTCTTCCTCGTCTTCAGTGCCTCTCACGCCAACTGGTCTCTCTGAAGAACGTTTTTTGGCGGCTTAGATTCCATCGCATTTGCTTCGTTCTTTGGGGATTCCTGAACGTTTTGTTTGCTAGGTACTGCTTGCTCACGCGCTATCGACTCCGCGCTTAGATATTTAAGTCAAGTCTCCTTCACCGCCACACAGAGGCTCCCCAATGGGGACCTTCACCGGAAATCTATCTCCCTCTGAACGGACGACTGTTATCTGTGGGGCTCCACGACTTACCCGTCGTTTTTTTCTGGAAGTGCATAGCTTGAACAGATGGAGCTCTCCTCGAACCTTAACCTTCATCTCCATCTTGGTGGGTCTCTGTTTTGAAAGCCTCGTTTCTGCATTCAGGGAGATCTGATGTATTAAAGGAGTGTCGGTTCCACCTCCGCCAAATCCCGTCGTGAGTCCTGATGACTCCGGCGAGGTTATATTAAAAGTGTTTGTTGCTTCTTGCTCCTCATCTGACGGTTCCTCCTCTAACTCCAAAGAAACCCCTAAAGTTTCAAATTTCTTGACCAAGCGACGCTTCCTTGACATGCTGAGAGTTTTTGTTATGTGGGCATGGGCTTCTATGGCTTCTGATTATGTCAGCCCACATATTTACCCATCAAATCTCAAGTCCATTGTTATGGACTGTGATGATTTAATTGGTTTTGGCAAAGATTCTAAGGATTTCCGGCGGGTTGTAAGGATTTCCGGCGGGTTCACTAAAGCCTTTATTTTGTAAAGATTACCATATCTTTCTTCTTTGTTGGTGGGTTCACTGGGCTCGATTCTATTTCTATCACACTCGTTTTCTAAGGAGAAGACTTTACCACCTTATCATCTTCCTATGGAAAGAGATGATTCTTCGGACCCGTTGTCGAGAGTTTGTTTTAGTTTTTCCATTGGTTTATTATCTTGTATAGCGATCATGTGACAAGAAGATGCAATCGAAATTACATCGGTACTTCTCATAGATGAGGCGTGGACTTCAATGTCATGTTATGTGACTATTCTCCACCCGACCGATTATGTCGTGAAGGTTCCAGTAATATATTCAAGCTTCATCTCGAATTCAGTGTCATTTTCAGTTGAATACCTATCTTTTTAGCTTATGTTTCCTTTGAAGTTATGTTTATTGCTAAAAAGGGATTGATAGTTCTTTCTTTCTATTATAATGAAGAATATTGAGAATAATGAAAATAAGTTTGGGTTAAAAATAATAAGAAAGAAGATAGCTTTCAAGGTAGGGTTTTGATACTCCTTTTTCATTTTTTAGTTTCTCTTTCCATTAAGTACTTTATTATAGATGTTGGAAACGTATTTTGGGTTTTTTCTGTGGAATCTTCCTTTTTCTTTGTATTGGCTACTAAAGTTCTGATTTTGGGCTAATTCGTTTTGAATAATCTATGTTAGTTAAAATATTTCTTGTAGAAAATATTTGAACCGATTTATATCCAAAATTTTCTTGGATTATATACAAACTGGCTGAATGATCTAGAATCCAGTTCACAAAAAAACTTACCAAAACTTTGGAAGAGATTATAAAGACTTAATTGCCACGATTAGAAAATTAAAAGTGTAGATAAACTTCTCAACAAAACTGAAAAAGATAGATACATTATAACGAAGATACAATAACACTATGATTTACTACATCCCTCGAGGACAAAATAGTACTGTTGATTCTTTATCTATGAATGTTAAAGTTTTTTATATGTATTTTTCTTTTGTTGATTGTTCTATTCTGTATGCCTTTTCAAACTACTTTATGTTTGACCAATAAAATTAGTGTTGGGAAACATATCAAATTCGTCTCGCCTGACTCGCTCCACTGTGGATCAGATCATTTTTTTATTCAAAAACTTGACTCATCAAGATCACTTGACTGGTTGACCTGCATCGGATCAGACGACACGTGGGTTTTGATTAAAAATTCTGGCCCTAAATAGAATGAGATCAAATGCTAGAATGGGACAAGTGGGGATAAAAAATTCTAAAATAGACTCTTCCTATTTTCTTTTTTTTTGAATTAATATTAAATAAAAATAGAGAAAAAAATCTTCAAACCCTAAAAACTTCTATGTATTTACTAACCCAACCACTAACTATCCAAACTCATTTACCTAATCCAACAAAATACGGATCCCTAAATCGTCAAATCTCTCGTTCTTCTCCAACACCACTTTCACCATTGTCATTTCCATTTCTTATCACAAGTTCTCAAAAATCAAATGTCTTTCATCTAATCCCTTCCTTATTACTCAATTTTCATCCATCCATCTCGATTCACAACCTTATATTCTCAGATTTTATTTTCGAGAAAGAAATCTAGATTTTTAAGTTTCCCAATTTATCAAAATTCTCAATGATATAATCCAAATCAAAAAAATCTTCAAACCTTACGATTTTTTGTTCTTATCCCAAATTGATCAATTCCTCATCATTCTCAATTCATTTTCTCTCATATAAAATTGAATCTAACATTCAATGTACAAAATTTCCAACAATGAAGAACACGAAGTATTACTAGTACAACTGGTACAACGGAAACTAGTATAACTAGTACAACTAGAACATGTATAACTAGTACAACTAGAACATGTGTAACTCGTACAACTAAAATAAGTATAACTAGTATAAATATGTTTAGTATAACCAGTATGACTTGTACAAGTAAAACATATGTAACTAGTACAATTTTAAAATTAATATGGTGATATAAATTTTTTGTTTTCAGCGTATGAAGATGCTAGAAAAGAAGATGATGTAGAACCAATAAAACATGTTGGTTTAATCTTCCCTCGTCTGCATGTGTCAAATAACATGAACAGTATATTTTAATAATATCTGATTTGGATAATGATTTGCTTACAAGTTGTACTAGTTATACTAGCTGTACTATTTTCGGAAAAAAACGATCTTCATTTTTTTTTCTCGAGGCCAAAAAAGTAGATGCAGAGCTAAAAAGTATTCAACCATGGTTCAAAAAATGTGAGTCACTGGAAAAAAGGAGGGACGCGACGAGGAGTAAAAGAGACCCATCGACGATGAAGAAAAAGAAGGATTCTGATGTGAATAAGAGAGATGTTGCAGCGGAGAAGAAGAAAGAAGCGGTGAAGAAGAAGAGAGATGCGGTGAAGAAGAGTAAAGCCATGGCAAAGAAGAGAAAGTTCGATGGTGGTGTCCATGGTGGATCCTTGTCAAATCAAACTAAGAGGGCTCATAATCGTGAAAGAAAAACTACATTTTCACCAGACCCTCAAGGCAGTATTTTCCCGGAAAATCAACGGCTTTGCCATCTCAGCCCACTAGTGAGCCCCATAAATGACCAAGTCAACCCAAAAAAATTAGTTACTAATACAAGAGGTTCAACTACACAATAATATTTAAGAATGATGCACTTCTGGCTCTATATATGATGATGATGCATAGAACTCGCCACCTACACTTGAAGTGATGGCATAAGCTGCGGAGAAACTCGAGAAGGATGTTTCTAAATGGCAGCTACTGATGAGGAAAATGTTGGCGACGAGGAGGCAATTGGAGATGAGGAGGCGGTTGGAGATGAGGACAAGATAGATGCTTTACGACGCCCAATATGTTTGTTACCAAAATGTTTAAAACATGATACACGTTTAAAACATGATGCACAATACAAAGTGAAATAATATAGTTGAACTAGTATTCGAGTTATATCAGTGTGTACATAGTTGTACTAGTTTTTGAGTTGTATTGGTTTGTACATAGTTGTATATTGGCTATAAAATCGAAAAAACTAGTTGTACCATATAAAATTTAAACTTACCTCATTTGTACAACTTTTTTTGTGTACATGTATTTGCCCCAATACAATGAAATCATTAATTTTGTTAAAATAAATTTCATGTATGTTTTCCAAAAATTATATGGACAAAGAAGTTAACAAACCTTAAAAGTATAAGGTAGATCATGCAAACTTATGTGATTGTGTTATAATTGCCAGAAAAAAAATTATCACAAATAAAAAAGAACATATCTAAACACTTACCAATATGGTAGGGGTTGTTTTTTACATATGCAATACCCAACGGAATATTTAAATTTCAGAACATCAATAGTTGTACCAATAGTACTAGTCTGGTAATTAAGACATAGTTGAACTAGTTATACTAGTATCACATGTATTGTTTGGTATATAGTTTTCTTATCTACCTCTAATTCTCCTAAAACATCTTCATTATCCAGGATAAAACAAGGCCTCTTATTATCCACAATCAGCGGAAAGTAACTCAGTTGAAGCTTTGTCGCAGCTACATCGATTTGTATTTTTTGCTTATTCAATCAACCCAGTGGGAATATGAATACTACTATCACCTTTTTTTTATAAGAGTTGTACCAATTGTACTATTAGTACAACTTACTACATCAGTTGTACCAGTGAAACCGGTTGTTAACGAATTTCGTGTTAGAAGTTGTACCAGTTGTACCATAGACAAAAACGACTTATTCTACAATATCATACTTCATTCTTTAACAACATTATATTAGACCTTTGAATCTAACTTATATGATTAAGATACCTTTTTTATGACTAAACCGAAACAACGACAAACTAAAAATGAGAGACAAAGAAGAGAGAGGGAAAAAAAGAACATTTACACTTACTAAGCAATTTCAGAACCAAGGACAACGAATATGTGTTGTTTCACAGTGTCTTAAGTTGTAGAATGATCATAAGAAACATAGGTTAAGGTTTGTGGACGAAGAGTTGAAGAAGAGAGCTTTGGTTGGTGAAGAGAATAAATTTTCGTAGTGGTTAAGAGTGAAATGAAAAAAAAAGTGATTAAATTTTGGTCATGGGACCCAATCGAAATAAAAAAATTGATAAAGAAAATTAAAACACAGAGAAGATTCAATGGTTAAGATCTGAGTTTCATTAATGGTATTATTGTAATTTTTCATCTCATTTTCTTCTATAAATTCGACGGCTCGTATTAATGCGGAAATCATAAGATCTGATCGTTCAAACTAAATCATCATTAATGGCAAAATTGTAATTACACTCCTTTGGGTTTATGTAGAATAGATTGGTCTTTCATAGATTATATATTTTTGGTTCTTTTTCCCATTTCAGAATTTTGTCCAATAGAATGACTCTTGCCATATAAAAAAGGCAGAGCTCTATTAGCGAATAGTAAATTGACACGTATGCAAACTCTACGCTTTTTCCGACTCTCCCGTCGTCTCTTTTTTTTTCTCGCAGCTCTCTCTCATCTTTGAGTGATTCTCTATATCATCTCGGCGACATCAAAATCGAAGCTCTCACACCTGCCAGTTCCTTAGGGTTTATCAGTTGCTTGAAACCCTAACTTATCTCAATGAATCGTGGTAATAGAATCAGTACCGACGGAGGAGAAGGAGGATCTGTAACAATGGAACCGACCGAGATTCATCCTTCTCCTCCTCCTAAACCGCAGCCTGTGGCGGTTCTAACGGCAAGCGCGCCTCCTCCTTTTCTGAGCAAGACCTATGACATGGTTGATGATCCCGCTACCGATTCGATTGTGTCGTGGAGTGCTAACAACAACAGTTTTATCGTATGGGATCAACCACAGTTCGAAAAAGACCTTCTTCCCAAGAACTTCAAGCACAATAATATCTCCAGCTTCGTCAGGCAGCTTA
>CAJHQP010004741.1:0-52314 GCA_905132765.1 Moricandia arvensis | reverse complement strand
TATAAAAGCATTAATGAATATTTTGTCAAACTATTGGTGTAATGGGCCTCCCGGCACTTGTTAGATTAGTGATGTATTTTATCATACAATTGTCGTAACAAATTTTGACAATTTATGCAGGTTTGAACTATATGATGGGAACACATTACACATTTCATGTTAATAATCGTATGCAATGATGTTTCTGACCAGGAGTGAGAGCATTATGTGAAATTATGGAAACAGAGTGAGCACCGCAAAGGCGCGTGATAGGTTGGCGTCCGATGCAGTTTTAAGAAGTCCCCCACGTTGTCATTTGACTCTTCTCTTCTTTCTTTAACACACGACAGTCGTATACTACTAACCTTTTATCTTTCTTTATTCAGTATCATTTATAAAACTTTCTCAAAAATATTGTTAGTTTCTCGATGTCTCAATCTTCTCCAATTTTAAAATTACAAAAGTCGAGGAGGTGAAAAACGGGCTTGGTTACAACTTACAAGCAAAGATAATTACAATATATATGTTGTGCAGTTAAGGACTTTTGAGCTGGTAGTATTTAAGCAAAACTGTATTCTTCTGTTTTATAAAAAGGATGTATTACTTCGAAGTATATTGAAAATCGTTAATAATGTAAATCATATAAAATCATAGTCCAAATAAGTATAACTATGATTCTAAAAATCAGTCTAGATGGCACCTAGACGGCAAACAGTTCTAACCAAAACATTTTTTTTGAAATCTAATTTATAAAAATCAAATCGGTTTAAATTATTTTAAATTGGTTTAAATAGAACTGAATTAATCTAAATCTGTTAAAATAAGAAATAATATTAGTACAAACCAACAAATTTGTTTATTTTATTTTTGTTTGTATATTTAATTTTCATAATTCATAAAAATATTTTTGTAATTAAAACCAAAACTAAAATATCATATATAAATATAAATATAAAATATATAATAAATCAATAATTTGTTAACGTATAGACTTCAAATAATCTGCATAATCGTTAGTTTTCTATTAAGCGTCTTGCTAGCATCTAACGATTTCCTTAACAATGGGTATCATTATCTAAAACAAAAGAATAATACAGTGTATATAATGATGAAAACAAGTTAGAAATCTTAAATCAAAAGTGAAAAGTAAAGAAACTCTATCTAATTCTACAAGTCCATTCCTTACATAAATACGATTTTAAAACCATTACTGTATGATATTAAAAAGAAAAGAAATTCCACCTTCTACATAACCAAAACAATTAGCAGTGTACTGTTCCATAATTCATGTATAGTTTTTCATGATTTGAAAAAATAGCATATGGCGGCCTATATTTGACATTTTATAACACAAGAGGAAAAACGAAACAGATAAGTTTCTTAGGAAATTGATTAATAAATATAAGAATGGAATAAAATAATGAGAGAGGAAGTGGGTAGTGTTAGGATAATAAACTATGGAAGTGAGAATGACGTGAAACCCTAATTAAGACCGAGACTCCTTAAGAAATGGCTCCAACGTGAATGTTTGTTGGCTTGCAAGACATTCACATCAAAACTTCAACCAATCTCTCCTTCACACAACACTTCCTCTTTATACTATTATTTAATACATACCCACTGTATAAAAATTTTAAAAGTGATTATGAGAATAATAATGCTTGGGAGGCCCGACTTTTCATAGGAAGACACTGATTAAATTAAGAACTTGGGATAATTATAATTATATATCTTTGTAAAAGAAGATATAGAAATGCATGAGGACAGAATCTCTGCGAAGCATCTTAGGCCAGCGAATTCGATGCGTGAAAAGCAACATTTGTTTTTACAGAGAGACAAATAAAAAAAATTCATCTTTGGTCACAAACATTGTCAAAAAACAAAACAAAACATTGTCTTATTTAACTGGTGATAAACATTGTCGTATTTAATTAAAGCCAAAGTAAGACAAAACCATGGTAAACGTCTCAACTATTTTATTCATTAAATGTTTTGCAGAAGAAAAAGAAAGGTATATACCAGATTTAAGCCATCAGTATTGTTGGAGATTCTTTTGGTTGAATTTTAAAATTGGAAAAGACTAGAAAAGAAAGAGAGAAAAGAGACTCACTCTTTAGTTTAAGAGACTAACAAGTTTACAATAAGATTATAATATATCGTAAATGGTTACTATCAAATTCATCAGAAACTTATACACTTGTCATTTTGGGGATGGCTAATATTTTTAAATATTGAAATGTTTTAAAATTAAGAGGAGTTTATAGTTAATAATGATGCCCAATGTGTTTTTTCTTGGCACCACAAAATGAGATTAATGTCTATACAGCATTAACGAATGAGTGTGGTTACACAGATTTCTAGTAAAACATATACTACTATAATAGGTATTTTGTTGCACGATGGTAGTCAAAAAGTGGTCTTGCTTTTACCATTGGGACGAAAACAAGACTAACTTTTTCACATAAATACATTGAAAGTCCTTAACGACTTGTTAATAGATGTAAAAGATAAACGATAAAAACAAATACTGATGGCCTATATCTGGCTTTAAACTATAAATATATTTAGCTAACTCTATAACCACGAAGGGCTTAAATGACATCGTTAATAATATGGATGCGAAGTTTAGAGGTGTGATAAATATAGGAAGATGATGGGGGACTAGTATTTAATCCCTAAAAATTTCACAACAAGACAGACCTTCAACATCGTTTTGAACAACCTAATTAATAACCTAAGTAACGTCCAAAAGTTATAGACGTAGTTTCTTTACACAGTATTCAAAGACCTAACCTTTTTTGAATCCAAGAAGAACAAGTATTTGTGCACTTTTTTCTTTGATTTGCTAGCTATATGACTAATGCCTATCTACGTACCAAAACACAACGATCTTTGTCAATAAAAATAAGATATAAGAAAGCGTGTTGATATCTATTTCACAATTTTATTCTTCTTGTCAAATGCTCTTTTAATCCATTTTAAATATATTGGTTTATAATCATCTTATTAATTATCTAAAATAAACAAAAGCGAACCATAAAACTACTAAGCATGTCTTCGTTACACTCGGAGTTAGAAACGTTAATTTGGACGATGGACTCCATGCTACAACACAGGAACTGTTAACATTTTGGAACCGGTTGCAAAGATATTGTATTGATAATTTGATTCAAAAATATGGTCGAGTTTCTCTACAAAACTAACATATGTAGCATTATTTCAGACATGATTTCCAGACTTCAAGATTTCTTACATACTAAAATAGCAAAATTGAACAGCAAATGGTTTAGTTAAGATTGTTCGTACTTTTCACTGTAGTCTTCGTCCTATTGATTTTTTCTATTCTGATATAAATTCCGGACCATTTCTAATTTAAGTAATAATATAGTTCTTTCATGTCAAAGAGTAATATGCATCAAATAATAGTACATTATAGGCTAATCTGAAGTTAAAAGCTGGATATACTACATACAATTAATAGGCATAAATTAATATATTATTGAATATCAAAATATATAAGTAATTTTTACAATGAATTTTTTGGAATTATTAAAGTTTGTGTAGCACCAATAAAATGCTATACTTTTCAATTCAAGTTCATTTGTATGGCTTTCGAACATATAACAAACAGTTTCAGCATATTGGGTATCTCACTTGTTTTACGTGAAACAACATAAGAATATTGATACAAAATGCTCTTATTATAACATTTACCGTTATTAAAAGAATTTTTGTATTCAGTTTTGTTAAATTAATTGTTTTAGGCTATGACAGGGCCGGTGATTATATAGAATAATTGTTTACTCCAAATCTTAAATTATTCTAAACTATGATAAAATTTACCAATTGTGTAATATTGTTTTTATATTTAGTTTAGTTATCATCCAGGAAATATATACCTATTTTCAATATGTTATAAGGTGATCCAGTGGACTCCGAAAAAACGTATTTAGTATTAAAAATGTAATAATTACCATATTGTCTGACTCGAGTTTAAAAACTAATGTTAAGAGATTGTTGGATCGCATGTTACAACACTAAGAGAAGCTCGAATCATGGAAAAAGAGTGTTGTAAAATACACCAATTTTTACTATAAGTTTGATTAGGCAACACTGTCTACTTCAATTTTATTTTATTTTTACTTTAAGAATATACTAGTCTTTCAACAAAATAAAAAGATATCAGTTATAAAATGATGGTATTACAATTGGGGCAATGCACAAATTTGTTCCCACTTCCTCTTTTACGACTGAAAACAAATACACACTTAATTATTGAGCTACTTCGACTCTTTAAAATTGTATGTTTGTTTCCAACAAATTTGCATATTCCAGAATTATCTGAATTATTACAAACAAAAATCATCACCAAATTTTTTAACTTTGTTTTTTTCTAAATAAAGAACAAACCATCATCTTCAAGACAACAATATTACGCATATCATGCATATATAATGAGAAAATCGAAGATACATGCTTCACTTTTGAACTATTAATATCAAGAGTTAACTAAGGAGTACATAGTGTAAATATAATTAAAATAACTACGTAAATCCAGAGGAAGTTAATGCAAGACTCACAAAACGAGATCCGACACAAAGCTAATTCGAGTTTTTTTAAAACCCTAATCAATGTCTGAAGAGATTCTAAAAATAAATAGGTTTTTGATAAAAAGCCTCAAGAGAAATTTCAACCATCACATTAAATGGGAAACCACGTGCGTCCAAGCTTAACCCACTGTTTCCGAAACTCTTCTCTTTTACTCTCGTAGATTTTTTTTTTCTTTTTTGATAAATATGTGAATTTTCATTAACAAAACAATGACACAAGAGATATAATCAGTTTTGAAGAAATCTAATCTTAGGTCATCTAAACTAGCTAGCTATATAAAACAAAGCTTTTAGAGAGCCCCCAAAAATTTAAACATATTCTCAAACAAAGAAGAGTTAATCAAAAAAAAAAGATATGATTAAAGCTTAGCTAAAACAAGATTTCTAGGGCTGGACAGGGAAGCATTCAGGGGTAGCCGACCTTCGGAGACAAAACTAAGAGCACCCGCATCGGCCTTCTTTTCACGAGTATCTTCCCAAACAAAAATAATAAAATAACCAAAAGGATGAAAGAGACAATACAAAAGATCAGAAATGTCTCGTAATAAAGAAACGTCTCAAAAAAATTGAGAGACCACAGAAGCATGTGGCATTGTATCAGTGGTACACATATTTTTTAGACTTAAAAATTTAATCACTCAAATTCAACCATTTTAAAATATTAATAAACTAATCTCTAGAGACTATAGGTAGAAATACATCACTAATGATGCTCTAAAAGACCTCCAACAAAAAAAGGTTTTGATGGAGAAAGAGAAAAGATAAATGTCTTTTACCTCTTTCTAACCTTATTTCATTCTTTCCTAAATTTTTCTTGGGCTCCTTCTCCTCCATTTTATTACTATATCTAATTTATCTCATTTACAGCCTCATAATCTTTTTCATCAGAATAGAAAGATGAACATCCTGAACTAATTTCAAAATATTGCAGTTGTCACATATATAAATTTCTCAAATGGCTAATATATATATATACGTCCAGCAAAATGTGATCTAGCTCGTACGTGAATTAATTAAAAATTGTAAAAAAAAATTAGTTTTAAGTAAAATTTCATCTACCAAGAAAAACATGCTCCATAACACTAGAAACCACAGTGCTAGAAAGAGGTTATGATTCTTAACTCAAATTCATGTGTTGCATCTAAGGAATGTTTTTAACCCCAAAATACCGGGGTCATGCATGAAAAAAAAACATTTGACTAGTTTGTGATCATCGCCCACAATAATATCTAAAAAGGTATCCGCTTCATAGCATGATCTTATATATTTTATGTATATGTTCACCAACGAAAATCTATCAACTTGGATGTGTAAGGCACCATGCATCAGACTTATTCTTTATTTTCTATTTGCCCCATCCAAATTCATATCAAACTCTATTCAAAATAGCATGCATCTATATAAATATTTGCTTGATATATTTTAATTAATCTAGAATTGGTTCAAATCAAGTGACCAAATCACAATCGACCCCTAACTTAGGCTACAAAACCTCTGTCTTTTTCCACTACACCTGTCAATCAACAGATCGTTTATACTGAATTTTCAAGCAATTGAAGAAGAACACAAATTTTATCAGATTGCCAACATTAGTTGTCCGGGATTAAATGTTCTTCCGAAATTTCAGCGTTTGGTTTTGACCAATATTAGTCTTAATTTTTTAAAAATAGTTTTGAGGTGTTAACCCCATTTAGTAGCTGTCGAGTTTTAACTAGAACATTAAAGATAATGTTTTTGAAGGAAAACTAAAACTGTTAAAGCCTGATTGGGTAAACATTTTTTCTATGTTTTACAGTAACGAACCCACAAAACTCTTACTAATCAAAGTCCGAATGGAAATATATTTTGAAATTATTAAACATAAAATCCTTTAATACTTAATGGAAGAGTTGCATTATTGCATGTTAAAAAAAGATAATCACTCTGTTTTTAAAAAAAATACCAATTTAGCATTTTTTGTTCAAAAAAGTATCATTTTACGTTTTTAATGTAATTTTTTATATATAATACTTTTCTTATCTTTCCAAACAGCCAATCCATTTTATTTAATTCATTTTTATTAAACAATTATACATTAAATAAAAATACATTAGTATATTTTATAAGAAAATGGGAAATTGCTAAAATACCACTTTCCTTGTACCACTTTTCAAAAATACCTTAATCACTTTTACCCTTATTTTTAAGAGAAAAAACACACTTATGACCTTGGGTTAATTAATCTAAGACTTATGGTTTAGAGTTAAAGGGTGATGTAGGGTGGGGGTAGGGTTTAGGAATATAAAATTTAGAATTCTAATTAATTTAAAAAAATTTGTCTCTTAAAAAGTGATATTTTTGAAAATATCTCTTTAATTAAGGTAAAAATAAAAAGTGGTACAACAAAAGTGGTAAACTTGAAATTCTCCCTTAAAAAAATTGAACCCGCGTTAAATGTAGTAAAGGAACACTTTTACGGAAAATTGTCAAAAATATCACTTTCATTGTACCACTTTTTACGTTTACCTTAATCACTTTTACTCTTATTTTTTTAAGAGGAAAAAATACACTTATAACCTTTGAGTTAATTAATCTAAGATTTAGGGTTTAGAGTTGATAGGTGGGGGTAGGGTGGGGTAGGGTTTAGGAATGTAAAATTTTGGGATTCTAATTTTTTTTTTAAAACAGTTATCTCTTAAAAAATGATATTTATGTAAATGTCTCCTTAATAAAAGTAAAAATAAAAAATTGTACTAATAACGTGGTAAAGATAAAAATTTCTTAATTTTACTAAGCTTAAGTATATACTAGTAAAATCAAAGGACGCACTTAATACTACTACTTCTCTAGACGAGGAATAAATAGTTTAGGTGCTAACTGAAGGATATATTTTTGAATTAGAATTGTCACATTGGGAAGTGCTTCTTGTTAATGTAGTTTTAAATTCATTCATAAGAAGAAAAAAAACTAAAAATCTTAAATCAGTTGCAAAAAGAAAAAACTAAAAATCTCTAAAAAAATTTTTTAAAAAAAGAATAGAGGACAAAGCCACCTCGGAGAAAAAGAAGCATGTGAGACTCGATGCACATCATTAAATGCTTTACGAATGACATGGAAGATTCTGTTCTCGGTATTTGCTCTTTTTTTTTCTTTCCTTTTAATCAAAAGAAAATTTAAAATCTCTTTGGAAACGATGGGAAGACAAGAAGCAATATTTGACGAGTTCAGTAAAATTATAGTCCCTCTGTTTTTTTATTATAAATAGTTTTAGCAAAAAAGAGTATTGTTTTATCATTTAAATATTTTCAACATTTCAATACATTTTTATATTTATTAAATATTGTGACTAATTAAATTATATATGTTTTTATAATTGATTTGAGTTATATATTAAATGATGTTTTTTTAATAATTAATCACTTTCTAATAATATGTTTTAAAATAAACCTACCTGTAATTTAAAATTGGGAGAGTATATGTTAAAGAGGTGGAAAAGACATTAAAAGACCTGAAGGGCTTTTGCTTAAAAGTCTTGAATGAGTGAAAGTTAGTTTCTGTGTGTTACAAGAAAGGAGTTTCTGTTTTTGTCGGAATTCCAAATTAAAGATCTATTTAATATGTCTGTAACTGTGAGATTCTGTAAGAAACAAAAAGAAGCAATCTGAAACATCAGAGCTTCGTGATAATCCGTGGACTTGGACTCCTCCAGCAGTTGCCGCATCATCTTAGTTATTTGGAGTTTTAACTCTAGTTTTCCATACTCCCTCCGTTTCTGTTATAAATGACGTTTTAAAGTTTTTCTTCCGTGTCAAATTATTTGACATTTCCAAATTTCTACTCCTTCTGTTTTATTTTAGTTGTCGTTTTAGGTTTTTGCACACATATTAAAAAAACATTTAATTTTACATATTCTCAAATTAAAAACACAATTACCTAAACACCTAACCACATTTCAACTAATAGAAAAATAGAATGATATATAAAATCATTAAACTTTGCATTGAAATTCGAAAACGACACTTATTTTGAAACGAAAATTTAATCTAAATTTTTGTATTGTAAATTCAAAACAATAATGGTGACCAAAACAATAAAATAAAATAAACAGTTTTGTAAACAAACTATTATACCAGCATTTACTATAAAATGAAAACAGTACAATCAAAATAAAAGTATATTAGATATTAAAAAGAGTATATTACTATTATCAAACTGTTTATAAGTTTAAGGCATTCGTTTTTGTTTTGTTTTTAGTTGTGCCATAACTATACTCAGTTTGAACTAGATAATATATGTAATCTGTCCTAAAAGCCTGTTTTTTTTTACCTTTTAGTTTTAGTTATCATGTGTGAATAATTTTAAACCAAAATCTAGTTGTTTACAGAAAGAAAATTACATGTACTAATCATACAACTGCAATATACATACCATCAATGATACACTACAAGAATACTACACCACGCGACGCAGCTATGGATACGATACAGATGTAAAAGCAACAGTTACCAAATATCATAATACTACAATATGTCAATATCACACAACCACGATGAACCCTCATGTGGTAGCTATAGTTAAGGGCATCAACAGATGAGGCTGTTCATGATCTGGTTATATATGGTCATATATATAATATATAAGTGAAACTGTAATTTTACCACAAATTTGATATCACTTTGCAACTTTACCTTTAATGAATGATAATTTTTAAAAAATACATTTAAATTATGATGAAAATAGACTAAATTATTTTTCAAAATATCTATAAAACATTTAGAAACTCAACCCCACCCTTTTAACACTAAACCCAAAACAATAATCACTAGAATATATACTCAAATGTTAATATATTTTTGATTGAGGGTATTTTTGCAAAGTGTTAATTAACTTGTGCTATTTTTAGCAATTTCTGTATAACAGAGCTATTGACTTAGTGTGGTTCTATTTAGTTCCGATCATTGTGATTACTAAATCAGAATGCTGCGGTTCTTGGGCGAAAATTAAAGCCTTAGAATAAAGTCAAATGTAAAATTAGCATACACCAAAAACTTTGATGATATAAGGTAACTTAACATCGCATTTGGCAGCAAACAAGAAATCACACTTATGCCTCATTGCTTCAAATATGGATGTTGCAGAGATCATGGAATATTATTTTATGATTCCTTCTTTCGTACCACCAATAGCATATTATGTTGTTCTTTTTAATGGGTGTACTCACTACGCTTTAAAAACGTTCAAAGAAGAGAAAACCATACACAATTATTCGTGTCTAGAGTTTTCTTTTTATAATTGTATGAAGAGATCCCTTGTATGAATGAATATATTTATAAACTCTAAGACTTACCACTTTTTTTGAGAACTAAGACATACCACTTCAAAGAAGATAACCATAAACAATTAGTCGTGCATGTGTCTAGAGTTTTATTTATAATTATATGAATGGATATTTATAAACTCTAAGACGTCCCAAGTGGTGAAGTGAACCCCAATCTAGATAGATAATTAATATGATCTCAATTAAGACTCCCTCAGCAATTTACTCATTTTAAGTCAACTAGGACGAACTGAAACATAAACATTAGGGTATATGCTGGTATGTTCCAAGCAATGAATTTTAATAAACACAAGTGACAAGTTGGCATAACAATGTGAATATTTTAAAAGTGATAAATCCACAGTTTCCTTTACTTTCTCAATATCCAGTGCCAAGGGTTCCTTCACCCTCACGCTATATACATGGGCCTTACCGGTTTTAATATGGGCCAAGCTTCGGTCAAGTAATATCCGAATCAGCACTATCTCAATGGCCCAGTTAAAAAAACGACTCCTATATATAAACATAATTACATAAAACAAACACGTGCTTTTTCACTATCGGGTGCGCATTTTAGCTTTTAAATACACTGCTCATTTTAGCAAAGAGCGTAGAACAATAAGACGAGTAGAAAAACACTTTCCAACACCGGAGAAGATAACCGGAGATCAAGTCGAGACGTCGAGAATGGCCGGAAGAGACCGTTATCCACCGTCTTCTTCCTCATTAAGAATATCGGAATCTCAACTCACCGAATCCAATCGATCCGTCCTCCTCGAGGAGAAAATCGCGATCCAGCACCGCGAGATCCAATCCATCTTAACGGATAACCAGAAGCTAGCATTAGCACACCTCGGAGTCAAGGATCAGCTCAATTTAGCCAAGCGTGAGCTAGCTCGGCTGCTCGAAGCCGCAGCGGCGGTTAAATCGGACACCGAAGCTAAGGTTCGGGAGGTTTACCAGAACTCGCTGAGGATGGAGGCGGAGGCTCGCGTGGTTAACGGAATCGGAGCTGAGCTTGATCAGGTTAGGTCTGATGTAGAGAGATTAGCTGAAGATAGGCAGAAGCTGACGGCGGAGCTTGCGATGCTCAACGGGGAGATAGCTAAGGCTAAACCTAATTCTGATCGTGCCGTGGAGGTTAAGGCGGAGATTGAGAGTGTTAGAGAGGAAGTTAGTAAAGGAAGGTGAGTACTTGAATTAATGAATTGAATCCCTTCTTTGTTTTTTTTTGGATTTGGTAATGAGTTTGGGGTTTGATGCAGAGCTGCTCTTGAGGTGGAGAAGAAGACGCGAGCGAGTAATCTTCACCATGAGCGTGGTATGGAGAAGACTATTGATCATTTGAATCGTGAGATTGTGAAACTTGGGGAAGAGTTGGCTGACTTGGAGACCAAAGCTAAAGCAGCTGCTGAGGCAGCTCAAGAACCAAGTAGCTTTCTTGTTTACTGATAAAGTTTGAAGCTTTAGATTGAAACAGTTACCTGCAAAACTAGCTTATAACTTTGTGTAACTTGTTGTTGTTAAGGTCCTGGATTAGTTGCAAGTTATGGGAACTCAGATGATATCTATGGAGGCCAAGGTCATCAGTATCCTGAAGCTAATGGTTCTCACCAGGTACACTTATGAGATTTTGCTTGATGTATAGTAGCTTTACATCATCATCTGTTAAGAGTTCTTTGTATTAGTACTATTGTAGGGAGTTGATGGAAAACTAGGAAATTGGTCTATTCGTCTGTAATAATTGACATAACCAAAGCTACCTCTTAGGTATCGTAAGTGATAGTAAGTTCAGGGTACCAATATTGTCTTAGAGGTGTATCACTTCTCTCACCCAACAAGCTAGCTCTTAGGTATAGTAAGTTCTTCAGTAGTTAGATTTTGGGATAATTTATATTCATAGGTTTGTGAGAATTGGTAATGGACTGAGTACAATGCCCATGATCCATGGCTCTTTTTTTTTTTTACTTTTACTCCTCTGTTCTGCTACTGGCGGGTTAACATCGCTCAAAACACACAATTCAGGTATATGGAGCGTTGGACTGTCTTCCTCAACGACCGCCTAAGGATATTGAACACTCTTAGTGTACCGTGATAGAGGCATAGAGCTAGCTGGAGGGTTTGAATTGTATAATCTAACCAGGTCTTAGGTTGTTTCTTTCTATATCCTTCTTTGTTTATGTCACATTCCGTAGGATCAATATTTAAATATTCTTTTTCAAAAACTATACATATATGAGCTCTACATCTACATACCAATTTTTAAACGAAGTTATGAGTTATATCCCCCTTCCCTCACTGCAAGACAGTTTCTACCGCCGAAAATTCGAAAAATGGTGAGAGTGAGGCAAAGGATAACAAATCAGGTCTGTCACTTTTGATCTTGGGTGAGATGGTTAGTCTTTGTATCTTGTATTTTTCTGGAATACCGTCTTAGCTAAACTTCGGATAATACACTGAGTTTCTGCTATGTTAACACCGGGTTCCACTTATTCCATTGATCTCGTTAGCTAGGTTTTGGCAGCTTTTTTCCTCCTGATTCTTTGATGAGTTCCGTCTGTTTTCTGCATTTTGGTGAACCTTGAGTTGTTTGTATGGGAGAACCGTGAATCCAGATTATCCGGATAGGTCTGTGATGTGAAAATGCTGTTCTTGTTCACTCACCCTTTGCTAAGTGTAAAGGGTGATACTGTAGTTGCAAATATTGCTTGTAATTTACGATGTATATATGGACACGATACAGTTAACCTAAAACACGTTATTGGGTAGCAAAGAGCATACTTCGGTCGACCTTTGTTTTGAAAAGCAAGGGATGAAAGTGTCCTTCCACTGTATAAATTGATCACCAGTGGACATCTTGAAACATGTTTCGGTGGAGTGCAGATCGCACCAGGCGTGATACAATGCGAGAAAGGACACTATCAGTTCCGCATCTGCCACAACATCGACATGTCCCTCCACGTACGTCCAACCAATATATGCTTTTAAGGGTTTCTCCGTGAGTATCTAACATTTAAATACTATTCCATCCGTTTTAATTTACTTGTCATTTTGAATTGGGCAAATCTCTCAAATAACACATTTTGAAGTTTTTGTCACAAAAATAAACTTCAAAAACAAAAATGACCAAACTATACCTTTTTATTTTTTAAAAATTAATATTTTTTATTTAATTTTTCAATTTTAAACCTCACCCCCAAAACCCCACCCCATAACTCTAAACCCTAAGTCTAAATTAGTTAACCCAAGAGGTATAAACGTATATTTATCCCCAAAATCCCACTCTAAAAAGGTTATTTTTGTCATTTTTTTCCTTAAAGTTTATTTTTGTGACAAAAACTTTTTTAGGTCTATCTTAGGGTATTTCTCTTTTGAATTTGGATAGAAAACTTTTAATTTTATATATTTTCTAAACAAAAACACTAGTACTTATACATTTAACCACATTTCAATCAGTAAAAAAAATATATATAAACTAATAAATTTTATATTAAATTTATAAAATGATATTTATTTTAAAACTATTTTTTTTCTCTACCACTACAATTAAATTAAAATGGAGATAATATTAAAAAATTGCATAAAAAAAGAGAATGCGGAAAATGGGAGAGGCGAGATTTTTTTGTAAGAGACTCACTTCCACATGGAAAGATACTAGTAAGTTTAACCCTAAGAGCCCTTTCTTAGTTTTTTTCTGATTTTAAAAGAAGAACCAATCGCGGGCCGCCACATATCTGTGGGCTCCGCGAACAGTACAAGAATTCTTTAAGAATTGGCTCTTATACATAAGGGGAGGAAGAAGTGGCTCTTAGCTTTTTTGTAGGTCCCACCTCTTAAAAACCCACTTAAGAGGTGGAGATAAACATGCTCTAATGTGTTGCCACCTCAAATTTTTGTTAGGCCAAATCTCTTAGGTTTACCTTTTTAAAATTTTATCACAAAATAGATTTTAAGAAAAAAAAACAACTAAACAATTTTTATTTATTTTAAAAATTTTAATAATTATTTAAAAAAAAGTTTTAAATCTTACTCCCAAACTTACTCTATAATTTTAAATCTTATATCTAGATTAGTTAATCTAAGAGGTATAAATGTATATTTACATTTTTTAATAAAGTCTACTTTAATTACTTTTTCACTGAAAAGTATTTTGGTAACAAATTTTTTTTGTGTATGTTAGGGTATTCTTCTTTCTTTTAACATCTAAAAGTTAAATACAGATCTAAGTAATATTAAAATTATTCATGAGATACTCTCACAAGAAATAATATTCGAAGTATTTTTATTTCCATAAAATAATGCAATCCTCTTAGTTAGTGCTTTCACTATGATGTCGGAAAAGGTTGGTGCTTGGAATTGGAAAAAGAGTCAAATGAAGACGACAAAAAATATAAGCGTTACACACTCTACGAATAAAATGCATGGAAAATTCATGAAAAGTTACTAGTCACGACACGAACTAAACAACCAATCAAATATCAAAGGACTATTCCAAATTATGAAAGACGTGAAAAAACAAGCCGGTTCAGTTATGTGGAGTTGTACCTAATTTTCAATAAAACGAAATATACACTCTTGTTCAGGCAGACCACGGACGCAAGAAAAAGACCTGACAGGTGAAGTATATGGTGAAAAAGGACAACACACAAACATGCGTGGTACCTCTTACTCGTACTAAGGTCACATGAGGTCTCATATCGATCGGAAAATAGTAGCCCAACATCTTATTTTCTGACATTGATCAACACCATGTCAGTCCTATTTATAATAATGTAGCAATGTACAATTGTTTTTAGTGTCGAAACTTTT
Source organism: Moricandia arvensis (assembly GCA_905132765.1). Lineage (NCBI taxonomy): Eukaryota > Viridiplantae > Streptophyta > Magnoliopsida > Brassicales > Brassicaceae > Moricandia > Moricandia arvensis. Next base: position 37,620 of record CAJHQP010004741.1, on the reverse strand, counting down.
CACTGGTTCGAAATAGCATTTGAAAAGGGGTTTGAATGAGGACGCAAGCGGCAATTATAGTCACTCGTTGACATGTAATTATCATGTTTATGTATGATTTTTATACGTACATGCGACTCTAAATAAAGCTGGACTATTAAACGTATGTTGCTTTCTGACATATTTTTGTTAAATGGCTTTCTAGTATAATTAGAAAAAAATAAATACAGTTGCTTTTAGTTCAACTGATAGAACATTTTGTACGTTTAGCGGTTCTGTCGCATCTATCATTAACATATAATCTTACGACCTAAAAACCTACCGACTGAAAATAGAACATTTTGATTCTGGTTACTAAGAAGTAAAAACTATATAAGCGAAATTTAACATATTTAGCAAAATGCATTAATAAATGAAAACTCTGATTGGATGTGAGTCGTGTATTGCATCCACCTGGAAATTCATATGCCTTTAGCCTAATGAAGACTTAAAACCACGACCCTCTCTAAGCTCTGCATAACTCGAAAAGGTCATCTAATGACAAATATCTCCTAAATTTCATAAGTTTTGAAAAACAGGACATGGCGTTCTTGAATGAATCAATATTCATCTTTCAGCTAACCTAACCTCTAAACTCCCATTCAGTTCAGAGTTGCGACTGCTTCTAGCTTTTACCTCGAGGAACACGATCTCTAAGATATGGCAACGGCAGACATCAGTGTCGAATACCGTATGACCATGTAGAGTAATTGGATGACTCACCATTAGCCACGATAAATTTTAGGCACTTGTACTGCATTAGGCTTGGACGTTCGAGAATCAATTTAGGTTTGGTCCAATTCTGTTCTTTTATTCAAAATCTGTCGATGACATATTACCATCTTTCATTCATCACATAACATAAAAGTAAATGAAAATACAATGATGACATATTAACAGTGGCCCATATCATAATTAATTACTTTGAATAGTTGGATGCGTATTTTATCATGAAGTTGATTTAATAATTTAAAATGGAACCTAATTTGGGGATAGAGACAAAACATATGAGATGAAAATCAAAATGTTATGTGATACATGAAAGATGTTCCTAATAATCAAATAAATCCAAAATAGACATCAACGTATATATTGGGAAGAGTTGGGAAAATTGTAGATACGGTAGAAGGTCATTTTAAAGCAGTTATGTTTTAACTTAAAAAATGAATCTAGAACAAAAAAAATTAAAAATAAAATAGTTCTCGAAAATAATTTTCTACAGCTTTTATTTATTTCTTTCAATATCTTTAAAAATAAATCTATAACAAAAAAAATGGAACCTAATTTGGGGATAGAGACAAAACATGTGAGATGAAAATCAAACTGTTATGTGATGAATGAAAGATGTTCCTACTTATCAAATAAGATCCAAAATAGATATCAACGTATATATTGGGATTAACTGAAAAACGTTGTAGACACGGTACACAGTCAATTTATAGCTTTTTTTTTTGTAAAGTAATCATATTTTAACTACTTTCACAAAAACATACTGTAATTTCATTAGGACTATATATATCATCAGAACATAATTTGTATATAAATTATGAATCACTTAAAAACTAGAGTGAGCAAACTGACCTCTAGCAACTACCAGGAAAGTATTACTTTTTATTAATTAAAAAAAGAAAGAAAGATGATCTTATACACAAATACATAACATATATATATTGAAAGGTTACAAACAAAGCATATATATATAGAGCTGAACAAAATAATATGTATGATATTCTTTTTTTTTTGAATGATAATTATATCAACCTAAAGACGTACAGTTCCACAGGCAGCTGGAGAAAATCACCGTTACTCCCCTCACCGACCACGAACCCATTCGTTTAATCCACACCCAGTCTGACGGTAGGTTTCCGTCTCTTTTTCTGATAAGTAATCCCACGAGCCTTGCCTTGACTCTCTTTGACTTCCCTCAAGTAAACCCTAACGGCGCGTGCAGCAAACGGATTTGGATCCTGCCGTCCACCGTATTCATCGTAAGCGGCTCTAAGTCGTCCGATCAACGAGTCGAGAGATCCCCAAGCTTGCTTGTGCGGACAAGCGCAAGGACATACTGGCTCCGAGTGGCCGAAGAAAAAACATGTTGTCACGTGGACTTTGGTTTTACCGAACTGGTCTAGGTACTTGAGGAACTCGACCACCTGTGCGCCGGTGCACCGCGTTAGTGTTAGAGGGGGTTTGTGGCTTCTTAGGTATTGTAGAAACGTGTTCCAGTCGCGGCGTTTCTGCGACTCGTAACGGCTTGGTGGTGGTGCTGACGAGGATGAGGGACTTGGGTCGGGTCTGCATAACCTGGAAGTGGCGGGTTCCATGGAGTTTTGTTACTTATTGGTACGTTCTTGTGAGTGTTTTACAGAGATTTTTGAAAAGAAAGAGAGAATATATGGCGATTTTTTTTTTTGTTTAGAATCTGGTTGGTGTGAAAGAGATTTATATATATGTAAGAGAAGAGACAGGAGTAGAAATTTAGAACGTTGAATTCACGTGGCTAAGAGCAACATTATCGCTGGGGGAGTGTTCTTAGGCGTGGGCCCCACCACTTTTTCCCAAAAATTTAGGCATTTTGTCACCAAATAAGAGGTGTCCCAAGGTATGTTCTTAACTGTTTGCGGGCTCCACTAACACGTGGCGATCCACAATTAGTTTATATATATATATATTTTTTTTTTAAAAAATCAGAAAACAGAAAAAAAAATTTTTTAAGGACTTAGAGATGTCCTAGCAATAATGATAATGATGCTCAAATGTCCAGCTGATTATTTTTGATGAACAGTAGAATTTTCTTTAGTTTTTAATTGACTAATTTAATTACATCTGAAATGGTACCAGTTGGTCATATTTGGCTTACATAAACCACATAGTGAATTAAGCTAGAGACAGAACATCTATGTAAATAGACTGATACATGACTAATTCAGTGATGACCATCTGTTTTTGAATCATTTAAAAACGTGTTATGGTTTGATTTTATTCAGTTCAAAATGCAGGCTTGGTGAATGACCGGTTATTGGAATCTAACTAAATCTCACCATTACGAATGACTAGACTCCACCACCCTTATATTATGAAATGAAAGAAACAACTATGTTTTCTTTGTTCCTAGAGCTCAAAACATGTTGGCTGATTCTCTGGCAAAGAATCAAATTTGGTGTTCAAAAAACAAAAAAGAAACAACTAAACGTCTCATTTAATCCATATATACATCATTACATCAAGCACACAATTTAGTCATTGATTTTCCAAAAAAAGTCAACTGATCTAAGAAACCTAATTATGTACACTATAAAGTTAGATATGATATATTGGTTCTGTAATGAAAAATATCAGAAATGCAAGTAGATACGATTTAACCAGAAGTAGTGTTTGTGATTTAGTATCATTTTTTTTTTTGCAAATATACAACTGAATTCACAAATATCATTATATATAATTTAAAGTAGAGATAATGATATTTTCTTAGTCTAGACATGCACGTTACTATTTTATACCTTGATAACATTTGTCACGATAATAAAACTATTAACTAAATTACAATATCAGTTTTAGTATTCGCTTTACACCCGAGAAAATCCGGTAATTGAGCTATTCAACAGTTACATTCACTATGTTAAATTAGTCGCATGCTAGTTCAGATCATTCTGACACTCTTTATTTATTATATATAAAGATAGTTTCACACGTTGCATAGATTTATTTTTATATAGTTAAATATATAATATTTCATTAAATAAATAATAAATTTCACTTTCAATAGTAATTTATTTTATTTGAGTATTTAAATTTTTGTTATTTCTGAATAAATAAATAAATAAATATACCATTATTAACTAAAATAATTTTATCAATCATGAGAATGTTTACCTTTTTCCAGAACTATGAGAAATGATAATATCACAGAATGGCTGCAAAGGAGAGGCGCTGCCAGACCAAGAAATTTTCACAAAGTCCGGCATTTTATTCTCGCTGTACGCCATTCAGATTTAAAAGGGTTAGAAAAGATGATGAACTCAGCCTTGATAACAAAAGAACGTCAAAGCAATTATGTGATTTTGGGTTCATACACACTGCATTTACCTTTCAGACCCTATGTGGTTTAAGGTCTATATGTTCTTTTCTTCAGAGTTTTACAGGATTGTTGGGTGCCAAGACTGATATCAGGGTAAAGCGGGATGGGAGAGCTTGATAACAAGCTTGTCATGAATGTTTGCTTGAAGACATATTCTACATTTTAATATCATAGATTCAGCATGGCAACCGTTCTGACATGAAGGAACCACGGACAAATCAAAAGTATGTTCTTTCACACTGTCTCCTCCCATCTTACTGAATTACTAATTTAGGTTGACCCATGATGATTAAATGGCTTTGAAAAGTGTCTTTTTTCTTTGTTACCCCCTATGGGCCACTTTTTGAGTTAAATATATAGGAGAAACTAGTGATTCTGTTAATGTTTGTGGTACCTTTATCCATTTTAAGTCCGCAGTAATGATGTTTTGCTGGATGGTTATGGTTACAGGAATTGGTAGACTAAAAGGATGAGCAAATGAAGAAGCTGAAAGGAGAGTGGAAAGAAAAGTGCACAACACTGTCAAAAAGCTCACGAGGAAACAAATGAGTAATGCAAGTGGTCGATACATACACCACCCCGGAACATTTTGGATTTCCAAGTTGAAAGTATTGCGAACGGCCTGCTTCTATGTTCCTATACGACAGAGTTTGATTGTTCTTGGTTAGTTTGATTGTTCTTGGTTAGTTTGTTTCAACTAAGTTGAATTTGTTTTTAACTGCAGGTGAAAGAATAAATGGCTTCATCTATATGCCTAAGCTGTAGTACACATCTTGAGAGGAACTTTGACAATTTGAAGAAAATAAGCATAGAGAATAAACATGCGAAACAGTATTTTTTATTTGGACACAATGTAACGGTGGTTTATTAAAACACTGATTCCTCATCTTCTCTGCTAACCTAAGTTATTCATTCCTATCATCGGATCCGGAAAAGCAGGCTTTGCCTCCTGAATCACCATCATGGCGGATAGAATTACGAACATGAATCGAAATTGAACGTGTAGACGGAATATCAGAATTATCAACATTATGTCACAAGTGAATGAAGATAACATACATAGCATGCACAAAAACGTTTTCATTAATGCCACCACCAACATTCACATCTACACGTGTCCTCCAAGATAGCAAATTTCTGGAGAATTAAGAGCATGATTATTGCACATACTTATTTTAGGTATCTTATTAATATTTTAATGTGTTTTAGTACAAAAGTTGATTTAAGAGATTAATGTAAGATACCTCCTCATTTAATTGATGCATTGCAAGGGTTCTTATTTAAGGGTTCTTAAAAAAAAATAAACATTTTATATTTAACATAAAATTTATTCATTACATAAAAAGATAACATTTGAAATATAACATTTTGAATAAGAACATAAAAACATAAAAACAAAGATTATTAAAGTAAACAATAATAATTTGAAAGTAGTGGAGTTCAGTTCTCGTCTTCATCACGTCCAAATCGAAGCCATACATGTTCAACCAAATCATCTTTCAGTTGTTGATGTCTCTGTCTATCACGAATTGTAGAACGAATACCCATCATAGAGGAGAAATTTGTATTAAAGAGACACAGTAAACGTATTAAAGAGACAACAAGAATATGAAGAGAACAAAGGTCCAATGCATATATCACAACCAGCGTGAGCTAAAAGGACTTGACATCTATCTACAATATTTACTTCTATTTATCACAACCATATTGTTGTTTCTGATTCAAAAAAACAGAGAGAGATAGTTCTATGTTATTTATGACACTTTCACAACCATAATCGTCTACAAAAGAAGTCATTTATGACACTTTCACACTTTCCTAATCAACATCAATGGCAACTCATCTTTAGCTTATGTAAACGACTTGACTCATAGCAACCTCATTAATCACAAACAATTTATTTCTAAACCGAATCACAATCAATTCAGACCAGAATCAATTCAGACCAGAATCCTAAAAACAAGTAAAAACATCAAAGATCAAAAATGTACCTGTATTGCAGTTGTACTCCTCTTCTTCGACAGAGCTTCTTCTTCTTACTTGATCGGTCCATCTAAAGAAACAAAGACACAGACAAAACAGAACCAATCAGAAGTGATTCAAACATAACATCTGATTCAAACTAATCAGAACAAACGGATTCAAACACCTCATATTTGATCAATCTATCTCAAGAACATACGGATTCATACGGATTCAAACAGAACATACGGTTTCAAACATAACATATAGATTCAAACACCTAATATTTGATCAATCTATCTCAAGACATAACATACGGATTCAAACAAATCAAACACATCATATTTGCAAAATGAATCAGAGGCTTTACCTTCGCCGAGAGAGAGCTTCTTCTTCGCCGAGAGAGCGCTTCGTCCGCACCGAGAGTCCTCCCGTCGCCGCCGAGGAGAACCTACAAATATAAACAAAAACAACCGATCAGAAGAAGGAGATGATTAATCCACGACATGCGAAATCGAATAGCACAAAAATGGTTACCTTTCGTTTGGAGAAGATTCACCAACCGAGAGTGAGAAGAAGAAGCCGGGGAACCACCGTCGAGCTAGGAGGGAGACGTCGCCGACGCAAAGTCACGGAGGGAGAGATCGAAATCGCCTTTCGCCGGAGAGGAATCGAGAGAGAGAGATGATTCGATAGAGACCAGGGAGAGAGACGAGTTTGAACCACCGTCGACCTCGCCGACGTAGAGTCACGGAGGGAGACGTCGCCGACGAAGAGCCACGGAGGGAGAGATCGAAATCGCCTTTCGGCAGAGAGGAATCGAGAGAGAGAGACACGATCGATAGAGAGAAGGGAGAGAGACGAGTTTGAACGCGATCACGCGTAAACCGTTTCTCGGCCCAATCACGTGGTGACACGTCGCAATAATATACGTATGTTGTTGCTCTTGTTTTGGATCCGTGTCTTCTCCTTTTCTCATTTAATTTTATTTTTTAAATGTCATTAATGCTTTAGATACGCCTAACATTTGGGCGATAATCATGCTCTAAAGGTCCCATTGGCCGTTTTGAGCTACAAAGAATGATAGGAAAGAACCTTTCCATCTCAGGGGCCACCCACTTTTTCTAAGTTGTATAAGAGGTCTCCCATGAGTAGCCAAGTCTCGTTTCTTTGAGATCCAATGTTTGATAATTCCTGATTTCACAATTCAGTTACAAATAATCAATGAAGGAATCGAATAATGTATATGGGTTCAGTCAAATCTCTACATTTAATGGTTACTTTTAGGTATATTATTAAATTAATATGCAAATTCATTAATTAAGATCTCTAAAGGATGGTCCATAATAAAAATCACATATGAAATAGTGACTACTCTTATAAATAAAAGTATGTGTTTTCTATGCATAATTTTCTTAGAAATTTTTATTAGTTTATGTTTTATTAATTAAAAACTAGCATATAAATTATTATTTATGTTTTTAAAAAGTTTAAATCAAACATCAAATTAACTACAAATGACAACACACACATATTAGAATTTTTTTTAGAAAATATATTTATGCAAATGTTTTTGCTTGATTTGTGTTTAGTTATAATTTTTTATATTTTAATTTTTAAATTTTATAATAAAAAATATATATTTCAAGATAACAACATAATACATAAGAATTATCTTATTTTGTAAAATGTACTATTATTAATATAAATTTATTTTAATTATATTATATATATATATATATAATTATTAACAACATGACAAATGAACAAAATTACGTAAAATTATGGAGAACATGTCATATAAACAAATTTACTTTTCAAATAATAGTATAGATAAATTATATAATAATCTAAAAAGATATAAAATAAACTAAATCTCAATGCTAAAGAAATATCGCTCCAAAGAAGAAATGAGTGTCCCACTCTCTTGTGCGAAGATCTTTGATATTGTAACATTCTGGATTTGTTGTTACCGCCTTTAAGACTGTTATTGTCGTAGATAACTTCCAAGGTACGAAAATAACTGCTTCTCCGAAGCCTTCATCAGGGAATGGCTAGATCCCATCTGGGTCTTTGTGTGTCGGCCGAAACTATGTGAATTGACTATTTCTCCACCCCTTTCTATGGTATTCACATTATCAGCTAAGGTCATGAATATTTCCACTGGCCAGTATCCTATTAGTTCATCGTTTAAACTTAGCCACTAGTTTCCATGTTTTCTATCCAGTAATTTGTTTATCCATTAAAAAAGCTGAATATATATCATTAACAGTTTTCCAGAGTAAAAGATACGATAGAACCAGAGGCTATAATCTTGAAGAATTTGGTTTTAATAATATTGTATTGGCCTTTTTGGAGGCTCATTACTCTTATATCCAGCTTTGAAGAACTTGGTTTCTTATTATATATAGTTTATGTTGTGTTTATGATAATTTGCACCTTCCATTCATCTTGGTTTTCTGTTGCTTAGAAAAAATTATGAAACATCTTGCTCTAATAGATAGGACCTCATATTTTTCGGAAACAATTATTTGTTTTGTCATTAATAAACTGAAACATCAAAGCAAATTTTTACTTATTTTCTATTTGTGTTTTACTTAATAGATAAGACCTCATATAATTTTTACTTATTTTGTATTTGTGTTTTACTTAATTTTTACTCATAGTTTGCTTGTTTTGTTCATATATTATGCTTAATTTTTTAATAGATTAATCGCGTGAGAAAAAAACAGTTAATCTAGGAGTTATTTCTGACACCTAGAGACCGTAGACAACAACTACACCTTTCAGCCAATCCAAGAGATTTTATATGAAGAATCTTAAGCAATTTCATATGTTTTTAAGAATTGAATGTAGACTGTATATATACTTGAATGTGACACGAGGTATGTATCTTTAACAATTTTCATAAAAAGCTATAAAAAACGGAAAATTCATACTTTCCACATACTAAAATCTCTAAGACCAAGTCCACCTTTTAGATCGCTCCTACTCGAGCAATTTCTAAGTTATTCAACAAAACATGTATAAGATACAAATGATTCTAGTTCTTCGTTTGGTCATCATCACAAATGCACAGTTAGAAAACTATACGTTGATAATATTTCTTGAATTTAAGGTTTAAAAAACTAAACATAAATTTTGGTGATATACCTTAGTTTATATTAATAAGTTATTGTTTTCAAGGCCTCAGATGGAGAAACGTTGAGTGTGTTGATAAGTATAATCAGCCAGCTTTTCAAAAGCCATATGTTACAAAATAAAAAAATCCAGGTATTTTACAGAATAATCTAGCAATTCATTTATCTTTTTATTGAATAACAATCATGTTTGAATTCATATGTTGATCCAGTATTTTTTTAAAGTAATATTCTTTCATTGTAAACAAAATACATGAAACACCATGAGAATATCCTATTATGAAGAAGATGCAAAAGAAAAGCATCTGGCCACCTTTTGAAGTGCAAATTACCACAACAAAGCATGGGATCGAAAGAGTGTTCGATATGAAAAAAGTGGTTACATCGCATTATTAGAGACCCCCCCAACTGGCACCATGTTTACTCCCCAACACTATAGGTATTTAAACATGCACATATATGCATTATCTTTTGTTAACTACCGCAAAAAAAAAAAAGAAACCCAAGGTTTTGACCAATTTACATGTAGCAAACATTGATTAAGTTACTTTTGTATTTTATTATCATGTGTTAGTCAAGCTTGTATTTTACTACATTAATATTGTATTTAATATATCATGTTACAAATATATTATTGATACTAAGAAAAATGAAAAAGTGTTGGTATGTGATTTAGAACATCTCTCTCAGGTACGCTTCTCAAGGAGCGCCGTTTAGGATGGATCCGCTCTACTCCAGTTCTGCCATTTGAACCTCCCCTTTCTGACGCCGTCCTGCTCCTCCTTTGTGGTCTTGATGATGATGTATGCTCTTCCTCCTTCGCGCTTCAGGCCTCCTCCAGATCTGACACCTAGCCCTCCACTTGAACTTCCTTTTCCTGTCTGCCCTCTGGAACCTCCAGATCCGTCACCGGGTAACCGTCCTCTTGAAGCTCCTTCTCCTGACTTCCCTCTAGAACTTCCAGACCTTCCAAACGTCGTCTTTCTCATCGCTCCTCTCCGTTACTTCGACTCCTCCTCCAGACCATCTCCTCATGCTCTTATTCAGATCTTAACTCTGAAGCCTCCTTCTAGGATGGCTACAAAGAATGGTAGTGGTTGTGGTGCCCTTGTGTCTTGTAGTGACATTTCCTTCGCCTACGAGCTCATATCTCATGTCGTATACATGTCTCTATTTGGGTGTGTTGACTGGGCTTCACTTAGTTCTTGTTTCGACCTTCCTGCCGCTCCTCTTCGTAAGGTCCTTCACACTCTTCTTAACTCTTTATCCACATATTCTGCTACTATATATTGGTTTAGACAGCTAATTGTGTGGGTGATGTTGGATGTTAGCTGGTTATGTACCAATGGACTTAGTTTCATCTGGTTCTACCTTTGAGACCTCTAGTGGCTTTTATATTGCATTAGTGCTATCTACTACACTATGCAATTCTCTTACGGGTTTCATTCCGACTATTGGTGTTGCTTTTTTTGTACCTCTCTTCTTGGTGGCAGGTAGAAGAGAAACTCATTGTCATCTCTAGCCTGATGAATATGGTTGTGTGGGTTATGATTTCCCGCTTGCCTCCCATTTGAAGCAATCTTAATTCTTAATATTTTCTTATATATGGAGTGAATTGGATGAATAAGCGGTGTTGACACTACAAGAAAACATCGTGATTCTGAGGGAAAAATTCGTCGGTATGTCGTCGGAATTAAGGAATTCCGTGGATATACCGACGACAACGGTCGTCGGAAATATCTCCTCGGAATTTCACATTTCCTCGGAATTTCCTCGGAAATTTCCGAGGAAATTCCGAGGAACGAATATTCCATCGGAAATTTCCGAGGAACCGGTTTCGTCGGAAATTTCCGAGGAAAATAGTGTTCCTCGGAAATTTTTGACGAAACGTGGTCCTCGGAAATTCCTCGGAATTTTCTAAAATATGATTTTTTAGTAAAATTATAAATTATTTTATTTTTAATTAAAATTCGAAAATATAAAATAAAATTTTAAATTGAAAATATATTAGATAATAGTTAGAGTTATACAAATAAAAAAAGACATTCAGAGTTTTCGAAAAAAAACTTCGGGAACTGCTCGTTCGGGTACATCCTCCTCATCATCTCCATCATGCGCTCGTTAACCCTTCTCGTTTCCTCCCATCCTTTTTCTTGTTCCGCCATTTTCGCCTCCAACGCAGCTATGCGGTTATCCTTGTCCTGCAGCTGCTCCATAATCATTACAAAAAAAATTCTTAAAATATTAAAAATAACTTTATTAATTTAAAAAAAAATTAAGCCACAAAAAAGGTTTCAGTAATATAAAAAACTTTTTAATAAATAGGAAAATACTTTATTAATTTAAAAAATAGTTTTAAATCACAAAAAAAATTCAGTAATATATACAACCTTTTAATAAATAGGAAAAAAGTTTATTAATTTTAAAAATATGGTTTTAAATCACAAAAAACCTTTTAATAAATTGGAAGATACTTTATTAATTTAAAAAATAGTTTTAAATCACAAAAAAAATTTCAGTAATATAAAAAACCTTTTAATAAATAGGAAAAAACTTTATTAATTTAAAAAATATGGTTTTAAATCACAAAAAACCTTTTACTAAATAGGAAAATACTTTATTAATTTAAAAAATAGTTTTAAATCACAACAAAAATTTCAGTAATATAAAAAACCTTTTAATAAATAGGAAAATACTTTATTAATTTAAAAATACTTTTAAATCACAAAAAATTATAATTTCCGAAAATTAAAATTTCAGAAAATTAAAATTGATAATTTCCGAAAATTAAAATTTATAAATCAACAACTACAACAACAACAACACAATCAACACAAAAACCAACTAATTCCCCTATTTACCAATCACCCTAACAAAATCACAATCTAAAACATCTAAAATCCTTAAAACTAAGTTCAAATCCTAATCATAACAACTAAGGATGATGGGGATTAAGGACTTACATGATTTGGAATGAAATAGAGGAGATTTGAGGAGATTTCGCGGCTGAGAATCGAGAGAGAGGGGGGGGAGTTTTGGCGGCGGCCGATAGGAAGAGAAGAGAAGAGAAGAGAAATGAGGAAGAAGAACTCCCTAGGGTTAATAAAACCAAAAATTCCGACGGAAAAGGGGTCTTCGGAATTCCGTCGGAATTTATTAATTTAATTTTCGCGAAAATGTTTGGCGGTTTGAGTTCCCGGGTACTAAAAATTCCGAGGAAATTCCGACGGAAATTCCGACGGACATATGTTCCTCGGAATTTCCTCGGAAATTACTGAGGAAATTCCAAGGAAACATTGTTTGAGGTTTCAAAACCTAAACTTTTGATACGGTAAATCATTCATTGAACAATTTGATAGATTATCAATGGATAACATGACAATAGATGCCTATAAACCATGAAATTAAACAATTATTAAAACGAGTACACGTATTGTCGTTTCTGTTCATTAAAGTGTATAAGTGTTTATGTTGTAGTTTAAGGATTTCGTTTATACAATCGGAAAAGTGTCTATAATTTGGGTACACACCATTTTTTGAGTTCATAATCAATTCAAAACACTAACAAGGTTTATACAAGTCTTATTCAATCCGTAAATCGCTGTTTTCGGTTCCGAAACCCTGTTTCGTCGGAATTTCCTCGGAATTTTCCGAGGAAATTCCGTGGAATTTCCGACGAACGCTTGTTTTCCTCGGAATTTCCTCAGAATTTTCCGAGGAAATTCCTAGGAAATGAAACCCTGATATCAAATCCCTGAAATTCGATTATTACATTGAATTTTTCCGAGGAAATTCTGAGAAATTTTCTGAGGACATTCCGAGGAAATTCCGACGGCAACGGCTAGTTCCTCGGAATTTCCTCGGAATTTAGTCAAATCCCCAACGGCTATCTAACGGCTATAATATATCCTCGGATTTTCCTCGGTTTTTTCCGAGGAACACACGTTCCTCAGAATGTCCTCAGAATTTTCCGACGGATCTACACTTCCTCGGAATTTCGTCGGTATATTCCGAGGAAATTCCGAGGAACCACGAAATTTTTGGTTCCTCGGAATTTCCTCAAAATTTCCTCGGAATATTCCGAGGAACTCATTTTCCCTCGGAATTTCCCTCAGTATATTGATGTTTTCTTGTAGTGTGATATTTAAGGATCTTACTCCCATCAAACGCTTTTCTCTATGTATGGTGTAGTGTATGTGATCCTACGGATTACACTAGATGCAATGTTTCAAGAAATTTATGACATCGTTGTGATACAACGATGTCTCATCTGTGTGTTTCCAAGCTTTCTTTCTCCCAAACTGCTCTGGTATTCCAAGGTATTTTTCTCCTCCACCCTCATTATGTATACCGAGGAGATGTCTCATCTGTGTTTTAACATGATCTTTAACTCGGCTCCCAAAAGTAATTGAAGACTTCCTGAGATTCACAGCTTGGCTGGAAACTTTCTCATATTGGTTTAGGATTCTTGAGACGCAAAACCAAAATCTTGGAGATGATTTTATAGCTGACGTTGCACAGAGCAATGGGACGCAGGTCTGACATTGTGGTAGGAGGTTGTACCTTTGGGATTAAACAGCTATTGGTGTGGTTATGTGATTCTTCCAAGAAACCTCCTTCAAAAAAATTCTTTACTTCATGGATTATGCTAACGCTGATATCCTCCTAGAAGGTATGATAGAAAGCAGCAGAGAATACATCAGGGCCAAGAGTTTTATGTGCTCCAATGGCAAAGAACAGTCTTTATCTCGTCTTTCGTAAGCGGTTTTGTTAGTTCCACATTAATCTATGTTGTGACCCTTGCTTCAAACCCATCAAAGATATCACCAAAGTTTGTTGTAGCATCTTTTGAGGAACTAAACTGGAACTTGAAATACTCTTCTGCAACCTTTGCTACTGCCACATATCCTTGTTTAATATTTCCTTTAGCATCATGTATATTACTAAGTCTATTTCGGAGTCTTCTTGCTTTTGTAGTCGAGTGGAAAAACTTTGTGTTCCGATCTCTTTCGTGGAGCCAAGGGTTTCTGCTCTTTCTTTTCCAGAACCATTCTTCATCAATGTAAGCATGCTGAAGTTATGTATGGAGCTTTTTTCTCTCTGAGATAGGATGACCAGAAGTACATGCTTCATCAAGTTGTTTTCGTAATCTAGTAATTTTATCTCTAGCATTACACTGATGGTCTCTCTTCCATTTCGATATATAGGTTCTGTTGGTTTTCAGTTTTTGCAGTAATGAACTTTGTCTTGATCCTACTGGTTTGTGCCATTGATTGATGACGTCGATTTTAAAACCATCTTGTGCTTTAAGCCGATCGTCATACATGAACTAATCTCATCGTTCTTCTGTCTTTCCTTCAAAACATGTAACTAAAGGTCGATGATATGATTCTCCAAGTTCCAGAAATATGGTTTCTGCAGACGGAAACTGATCATGCCATTTTGTATTCCCCATTGCTCGATCAAGACAACTCGTGATGTAATGGTTTCCTCTATGGCCAGCCCACGAAAATCTATTACCAATAGTTGTGATGTCCGAGAAGTTACATATATTGATTATTTGTCTGAAATCTTGGAAAGTATTTTCAGCTCTGGTATTCCCCCCCCCCGTCTTCTCACCATTGTGTAAAATTTCATTGAAGTCACCCCAATGATAATCCATTTATCATTTCTGGAAATAGCTATACGTTCTAGTCTTTCCCAAAGAATTGATCGACGGTGTCTTTCCGGGTAACCATAAACAAAAGAAAAGTATAAACTAATTCCATTGATATCAACTTTACAATCTAGAAGGTTAGGAGATTGATACAACACTGAAAGATCTATTTTTGATTTCCAAAACATAGCCAAACCACCACTCAATCCATTCGGGGGAACTGTTGCATAGTTGAGGTAACCAAGCTCACATTCCAATCCACGAATGTAGTCATCTCTTTGCTTTGTTTCTGATAAGTAGATAATGTCCAAGAGTTACTTGCTTTGCATCTCTTTTAGGCGTCAAACTGTCAAGTCTTTACCAATCCCTCGACAGTTCCAACTGACTACTCTCATGGTGGAAGAGGTGGTTGTGGGCCCACCACGCCTCTCACCATGTTTGTTGAGTCGTTACAGCCAGTAATCTCTGTGATGTTTCCTGAGCATCCTGTGACTGCATCTCCTTCTGTCTCTTAGCTCTTCTAGTATCACTTGGTTCAACCCTGTCCCTCCGAGTGATCTTGAGCATGTTCTCATCTGTCTTAGTCATCCATACTTTACGCTTAAGGAACTCATTCCCATCCACACCTGAAGCAGCATTTCGGGAAGTATACGTTTCGTTTATTGATTGTAATACTTCTCCATTCCAAGCCTCATTATCTGCCTCCTCTTCCATGAGGCGTGTGTTAACCTCCTCAACTTCCTCATCTTGAAGTTGTTGTTCCTCAGGTATCTCAACATCATACTCTTCTGGGAGGTGTTCATTAACATCCGTATTGTTTCCCTCCTCATGTATTTCCTCTATATGGACGCTTTGGTTGATAGGAGGTTGGTTTCTCAGCACTTGATCTTGTCATTTAGAAACAAATAATTTAGCATATAATATTATTCGGTTTGTTTAACTTTCTAATCAACGTAAGATAACCCGGCCTGTGAACTACGAACGAGTGGTGATAAGCTTGGGCGGCCGGCGACTTTTCGTCGCTTCCGGTCTCCCCCCCTCCTCTTCTTTGCTTGTCTTTTGTTTCGCCTCTTCTATTGCCTCTTCCTCCATGTTTCCTTTCTCGGTGCTCTGAGCACGCGCCTCCGTGGTTCAGATCTGGCGCTCCTCTGCTCGGAGTTCTGGAGAATCATAGAGTTGAGGTCGGTGAGGGGTTCCTTTGGTGGAAGAAGGAGACGGTGGTCACGGTCTCGTGTCAGATCTGGCTTCTGGAAGAGATTCGTCTTCTTCCGTGTCTTCGGTGCTCCTCCTTCTCGGCTTGGGTGAACAATCATGCATGGTCTGAGCGTTCCCCGGTGTTCTTCAGACGAATAACGATGGAGAAGGGAAGTGTTTGGAGGTGGATCTGCTACAGTCTCGGTGGAGAAGCTACTTGGACGGTTGTGCTTGCCATCTCTTTGGTGAAGAACGCGTTTTCATTACGTGCTACCAATGAAAGCTCCTTGTGAAGAGCATTGATGGTCCATGAGTTTAGTTGGTGATTGAGATGTTTTGAGTTGTTAATTTCGTTTAGTGGAGTTTGCAGAGATCGTTTATCGATTCAGTAGTTGGTGTTATATCTGTTTGGTAAGGCCTCGTCTTAGTGGAGTTTGTGCTTGAGTTTTCTGTGTGGAGTTTTTGGATGCGTTACGCGTCTTATCTTTAGAAGTCGGTTTTGCAAACTGTGAAGCGGTTCTACCGGCTGGGTGTTGAAGTCTCAAGGTTTGGGTTCTTGGATATTATCGTGTGTCGTGCGTAGGCAGCATCGATAAGTCGTGTTATAGGAGGCAGATATTTTCGTTTGACAGGGCTATAGGCAACAACGAAAATCTCGTTCTCGGTCTACTTCAAAGGCGTTCTCTCATTTGCTAAACTCTATCCTCTTTGCTCAGCGCTTTTGTGTTTGTTGGATGGGTTGTAGTGTTCCTTCTTATGGGATTTAGTTTCACTTCTTATGGGATTTAGTATCGGTGTTGAGTCTATTTCCCTTCAGTTTGTAGTAGTCTTTGTATTTCACCTTGTTGGTCACCCCTGTGTGAGTTAGTGTCACCCCAGTGTGGGTTTTAGTAGCCGCTCCTTATGGGCTATTGTAGCCGCTTCCTATGGGTTTTTGTTTGTATTATATTTTTATGTTTATGAATATATTCTATTAAGCGGAAAAAAAAAAAACTTTCTAATATTTCCACGTCTCGGATTCACTTAACGTGGACCGTCCAGAAGAGTTGACCAACCTGAACCGGACCGGTTATTTAAATTATGAACACACCCGCGTGCCCGGTCAGAGAATCGCCGTCACAAGTACGCAATTAAGAAGGAAAAATCAAAGCTTAGTCATAAACGACGTCGCGTTGGCCTTTCCATATTCCAAATTCAACTCCTTCGTCAAAAATAAATCTTCGTTTTCGACATTTCAGTAAAAAGCAAAAAAAAGATCAGATCTCATCACTCTCTCTTCGCTTCGATTCCAATCTTCTCTCGACTGTCTTCCTCAAAGGTACGTTTTCGAATCGCTTCTCTTCGTCTCCGAAGAATCAATTCCCAAAAATTAGGGTTTTAGGTATTTCAGTTTCCATTTCCTCACGAATCTCTCTTTCTCTATGCTTGAACCTCCTCCTTCACATTCTTCTCTCGTTTTAATCTCCATGGCGTTTTCTTACGTGTTCCTCAGGTTCCTCCACCACTTTATGCTTCACAAGCGAGCTAGTGAAGAAGCATCAGCGTCTGTTGCTAACGAAATCACCAGCTCCGATTTAGCTTCGTCCTCGCCGATTAAGAGACGCCGCATCGAGATCACTGATTCCGCCTCTGAGAACTCTTCGGTTGTAGCTTCTGGCAGTAGCAGCGGCGACATGGCTTTTGGTAATTCGAATCGTCAGGAGATCGATGAAGATCTGCACAGCAGGCAGCTCGCTGTGTACGGGCGTGAGACGATGAGGCGTCTCTTTGCTTCCAACGTTCTCATCTCGGGGATGCACGGCCTTGGCGCTGAGATTGGTATGCGTTTCTTCTTGATTGTATTGTGTATCATTGAAACTTATACCTGATTTGCTTTGTTGGTTGTTCTTAGCCAAGAATCTAATTCTTGCTGGTGTGAAGTCTGTGACGTTGCATGATGAGAGAGTGGTAGAGCTGTGGGACTTATCTAGCAACTTTGTTTTCTCTGAGGATGATGTTGGCAAGAATAGGGCGGATGCTTCTGTTCACAAGTTGCAGGATCTTAACAATGCTGTCGTTGTCTCTAGCTTGACCACAAGCTTAACCAAAGAGCATCTTTCTGGTTTCCAGGTTGGTAGAGACTACCTCGTGTGCTCGATTATTAGATAGATATATTTTTCAAGCTATGATAACTTTGGGACTGTATTGATAAGACATATGGAGTGAGAAATAAAGAAATGGTTACCGTCTTCTTAGATGTTTTATCTGGTTCTATTGTTTATACTTATTGGTATGTATCTTTGTGTGGGTGGTTCTTGTTGATTGGTTCACCGCGCTGATTCATTTACTTTTTTTTTTGTGAAACAGGTTGTTGTTTTCTCTGACATAAGCTTGGAAAAAGCAATTGAGTTTAATGACTATTGCCACAGCCACCAGCCTCCTATTGCCTTTGTCAAGGCTGATGTCAGGGGTCTTTTTGGCTCTGTCTTTTGTGATTTTGGGCCTGAATTTACAGTTCTCGATGTGGATGGAGAGGAACCACACACAGGCATCATTGCCTCCATCTCTAATGAGAACCAGGCTTTTATCTCATGTGTTGACGATGAGAGACTTGAATTTCAAGATGGTGACCTTGTCGTTTTCTCTGAAGTTGAGGGTATGACGGAACTGAATGATGGGAAACCAAGGAAGATAAAAAGTGCACGGCCATATTCATTCACCCTTGAAGAGGACACGACAGGCTATGGGACATATGTGAAGGGTGGTATTGTCACTCAGGTGAAACAGCCAAAGTTGCTGAATTTCAAGCCGTTGAGGGAAGCTATTAAAGATCCAGGGGATTTTCTGTTCAGTGATTTCTCTAAGTTTGATCGCCCTCCACTCCTTCACTTAGCATTCCAGGCACTTGATCGGTTTACATCTGAAGCTGGCAGATTTCCTGTTGCTGGCTCGGAAGAGGACGCTCAGCAGCTTATATCTATTGCCACAGCCATCAATACGGGGCAGGGTGATTTGAAGGTTGATAATGTCGACAATAAGCTTCTACGACACTTTGCCTTTGGAGCCAAGGCTGTCCTGAATCCCATGGCTGCAATGTTTGGCGGTATTGTTGGACAAGAGGTTGTCAAAGCTTGCTCTGGAAAATTCCATCCCCTCTTTCAGGTGATATTTCTTTTTCATTCATCCTATATATGTTAAAACCTTAAAAAGTAGTTCAAAGTGTGAAAAGAATTTGGAATCCTCAATAGTATCTTAAGCTAGCGATAGAAATCCCAACGATAAAAGGAACATTAACCAATACGCATCATTACTCTTTTTTTTGACACATTGTTTCTAGTTTCCTAATGGCACCTGATGTTGAACTTCTTATTTTCTTTATCAGTTTTTCTACTTCGATTCAGTGGAGTCACTCCCCTCTGAACCTCTGGATTCTAGTGACGTTGCACCTAGGAATAGCCGGTACGATGCCCAAATATCTGTATTTGGGGCCAAGTTCCAGCAGAAACTCGAAGATGCTAAAGTTTTCACAGTAGGGTCTGGTGCTCTTGGCTGCGAGTTCTTGAAAAATATGGCTCTGATGGGAGTTTCATGTGGAGACCAAGGGAAGCTAACAGTGACTGATGATGATATAATCGAGAAGAGTAACCTCAGTCGTCAATTTCTGTTCCGTGACTGGAACATTGGACAAGCTAAATCAACGGTTGCTGCTTCCGCTGCTGCAGCTATAAACCCGAAGTTCAAGATTGAGGCGCTGCAAAACCGTGTTGGCGCTGAGACCGAGAATGTATTTGACGATGCCTTCTGGGAGAACTTAACTGTTGTTGTCAATGCATTGGATAATGTCAATGCGAGGCTCTATGTTGATTCTAGGTGCTTGTATTTCCAGAAGCCTCTCCTTGAGTCTGGGACTCTTGGTGCAAAGTGTAACACGCAGATGGTTATTCCACATCTAACTGAAAATTATGGTGCCTCAAGGGATCCACCAGAGAAACAGGCCCCCATGTGTACAGTGCACTCGTTTCCACATAACATTGATCACTGTTTAACTTGGGCGCGCTCTGAGTTTGAGGGTCTGCTTGAGAAGACTCCCGCTGAAGTAAACGCATATCTTTCCAGCCCTGTTGAGTACACTAACTCAATGATGAGTGCTGGCGATGCTCAGGCGAGGGAGACATTGGAGAGGATTGTTGAGTGTCTTGACAAGGAGAAGTGTGAGAACTTCCAAGACTGTTTAACCTGGGCTCGACTCAGGTACTGACACATTCTTAATTAGTTTAATCGTACGTAGGTTCAGAGTAGCCTAGTGGTAATGATGGAATGAAAGATATTAACCTGTGCTTCTATGGCTATTGAGATCTTTTACGTGTGCAGCATTTCAGGCTTTAGAATTGTTTAATCGGAAAATAAGTAGGAAATTATAAATAAAGTTTAGATAACGTTGTCAGGAGGTAAGAAGTTCTTTGTGGAGTCTCATTAACGTTTTTGTATTTCACGTGATCAGGTTTGAGGATTACTTTGTTAACCGTGTCAAGCAATTGATATACACGTTTCCTGAAGATGCTGCCACAAGTACCGGAGCTCCATTCTGGTCGGCTCCAAAAAGATTCCCGCGTCCACTCCAGTACTCCTCTTCCGACCCAAGCCTCCTTAACTTCATCACGGCCACTGCTATTTTAAGAGCAGAGACATTTGGGATCCCTGTGCCTGAGTGGACCAAAAACCCAGAGGCAGCAGCTGAAGCTATTGATAGAGTGATAGTCCCAGACTTTGAGCCAAGGAAAGATGCAAAGATTGTGACAGATGAGAAAGCCACCACTTTAACCACTGCTTCCGTGGACGACGCTGCAGTCATCGACGACCTCATTGCTAAGCTCGAGAAGTGTAGGCATAACCTGTCTCCAGATTTCAGGATGAAACCAATTCAATTCGAAAAGGTAAATATTATCTGATGCTATTCTCACTGATTTGACTCTTGAATGAAATCTAATTGATAGCAAAGGTTGAATCTTAACCAAGGAGTGTTGTTATTTTGAATCCTAGGATGATGATACAAACTATCACATGGATGTGATAGCGGGTCTAGCCAACATGAGGGCGAGAAACTACAGCATACCTGAAGTCGACAAGCTGAAAGCAAAGTTCATTGCAGGAAGAATCATCCCAGCCATTGCGACCTCAACAGCCATGGCCACTGGTCTGGTCTGCCTCGAGCTCTACAAGGTTCTTGATGGAGGACACAAAGTGGAAGCCTATAGAAACACCTTTGCCAACCTGGCGCTTCCACTCTTCTCCATGGCTGAACCGGTTCCACCAAAGGTGGTGAAGCACCGCGACATGGCTTGGACCGTTTGGGACAGATGGGTTCTAAAAGGAAACCCGACGCTGCGTGAGGTGTTGCAGTGGCTGGAGGACAAAGGTCTTAACGCGTACAGCATCTCTTGTGGAAGCTGTCTCCTGTTCAACAGCATGTTCCCGAGGCACAAGGAGAGGATGGACAAGAAAGTGGTGGATCTAGCTCGGGATATTGCTAAAGTGGAGTTGCCGCCTTACCGTCGCCATCTTGATGTAGTGGTGGCTTGCGAGGATGATGATGACAATGATGTCGATATTCCTCTCGTCTCCATATATTTCAGGTGAGAATTTATCAAATAAACCAAAAACAGAGAAGATGAAACTCTTTGGAAAGAGACAAATGTGGGTTCTGTTTCTTTAAAATGTTTTTCTTTGTTTTTTTCTTGTACAATTACTGGTGTGGGTTTACCCAGACGTCACCACCTGAACATGTTTCTTATCAAAACCTGATTTTTCGTCTTCATGGGTTCTGAACTTCGGCTATGGTTATTTACATCAGCGTAATCCGCAAATGAGATTTAGGATAATGAATAGAATTCCACTTCCGCATTTGGATAAAGAAAAAAATTATAAGAACAAAAAACAAAGAGAACACAAGTTATATGAAGAAGAGTTCATGCCTCAACCCTAATAAGAGGATTCGTCAAGTATAAATACCCCCAGTAAACAGAACCTGATCACACAACTCAAGTCCCACACCTCTTGTCTTGTCTCATCTCAAACGCCAAATGAAAGAAACAGAGGACCAAAACCACAATGAACATGTAAAAGATTTGAGCTAAAGCAATGGCTTTCGTTGTGTTTTTTTTTGGTCTACAAGAAGATTGGCCTTGCACTAGCCACCTTGAGAACTGGACCTTTTTGTTCCTTTAACACACCTTAAAAAGTACATGTATGTTGCTTAGTTAGATTGATCCTACTACTGTAAGAGCAAGAATTAAAATTCCTAAATATATTTCTCCTGAATAGCAATGAAAGAAGATTTCAGAAACCATAAAAGAAGAACATGAAACTGTTTGGTTAATGAAAAGGAAACTCATCCATACATTTGGGTGAAGCTGAAAACATAGAAATAAATAAAATAGAAAAAAACAAAACACAAGTTGTATATTTGAAGGACAGAGTTGATGCATCAAACTATAACACCTAGAGATTCCACATAGGTAAATTCCCCAACAGTCATAACCTGATCACACCACTCAACTTTACCCCAAATATCATTTCCTTGACGTCTTCCAAGCGAAATCTCTGCACACCAAATCTTCCTCGATTCCTTTTTCTTACGAAAATACAAAGCCAGATTTCGACCATACCGCACAGTCTCTGTCCAATATGGGCGTTTTATCTCAGCAACCAACTCATCCAAACCTTTTACCACTCCCCAGCGCCTCTCCTTTGGATCGTACCTGTTTAAACACTTCTCATATCTTTTGTAGTAGTACAATACGTCATCAAGGACGCACGAGCCACCATCATCCCACTTCTTAGAATTTAGTACCTCGTCCGTTTCCCATTTATTTTCCTTTGGCACGTAAACCAAGCTTTTACGTCTATGATGCCTTTTCATGTAAATCTTATTAGCCATCACCGCCATATAAACATAACACCACGTCCCAGCTGGCGAAATGTCTGTTTTTATCACCCCAGGCTCCCACATTTGTGTTACTGTATTGAACACCACCATCATCACCTCTGACATGTTACTACAGTGTCCAAACACGTAAAATTTCCCGTCAGGAAAGCAAGCAACTATATAAGCCATGCGTATAGGCATGTTGGGGAGTGCTTGCACCGTGTGCGATCTGCAGTCGATACTAAATGTACGATCATCATCCATCCCATTAAACACATATATCATCGAGCCCACCGCTACAAAGCTTTCACCTCTAGGCGAATTCAAAAGAGAAGAGATATGGACAAAGCAGCGGTGGCCGTTGGCTTTCCGGCGAAGAATATACAAACCGTCGACATTAGGGGTTTCACGCATACTGATCTGTAAAACATATAGACAGTTCTCGGTGCACCTCAACAAAGATCTTGTTGAGTATATTTCAGGTGATGTAACAAGTGACCGGAACTGTTTGCAAACGAGGGAGAGTGTTGGATAGTCGTGTCTTGGTACACGCGCTAAGATGTGAAGGACGATGTCTTCGGGAAGTGAAGTAATCAGAGATTGTGGTTGGGAGGATTGCTCATTTTCTCCATTGGTTTTGGAAGTCATCTCAGAGACACAAACTTAATCTTAAGGATCAACCTAGAGAGACAGAGAAAGCCGAAACCCCAAATATAATAAAAACTTTGAATTTGTTGTGAACTTAAAAGAAAATAGAAGGGGAATTTGTATGTCTTTATTTATAACATAAGGTTAGAGAGTACAAGAAGTATAAGAAAAAGAAATAGTACAAATTCTATTACAACTAGAAAATGGAAAACATGCAAAACCAATATGGAAAATGTTTCATATTTACCGGAAACTTTATACCTATTTAGTTTATGTTTAATAAACATCTATGCAATAGGTTTATTTTTGGACTGGTAATAGAGAGACCGACCATGGACCCATCGACCATGGACCATAGATGTATTATATATATAGTTTGATGTAATAGATATTATTGAATTATTATGCTACTTAAATAAATAAATTATTTTAATTGATTTGATATTGATTTAAGATAATAGTATCTAAACCTGCAAAAATAAGTTAAGTTTATTTTCAATTTTTCATAAATTATTTGAGTTTTAATCAGTTATAATGTTTAAATTTTTTGCACATAAAATTAATAATTGTTTTGTTTAAAAATATAGATAATAGTATAATATTGTTTACTAATTACAATAAAATAGTGTATTTAATTTAAAATAATTTTCAAAATTGGTCTAAATGAATATTTCTGTTTTAATAATAGAGATTACTTAGTTATAGCTAAACCAAACAAAGTTTTATTGCTGAAGCAAACTCTACTGAAATAGCAAAGCCAATCTAAAATATTTAAACCGAAAAACCATATAAACCAAGATGGAATTAAAATCGAACATGAAGTAAATTAAAGCCCAAGAAAATCTGTTCTAAACGAAACTCAAAGCATGGCTAATGAACTTAACTTCAACTCATCTTCTCCTTAAAATATTTTTTACATCTAAGGCCATGTTCGTTTTTATATCCAGACGTTGTATCTGGAAATTAATAATCAGTTATTATTCGTTTGGAAATTGCTTCATCATCTAAATACAAAATCTATAATTCCTAAAATATTGAGATATTTGAGATATTGTTCAAAAAAAAGATATTTGAGGTACTAAGGGGGTCTTATTGGATTAGGGATTTGGTGAAATTTCAGTTTTTTTCTAAATCTTCTCTTATTGAATTGAGTATTTATAAAAGTTCTTACAAATCTAGTGTTATTGGATTAGTCATAATATAAAATGTAGAGTTGGGATGCTACATTTGCATCTCAAAATCTAAAAAACCTAACACTCATAATATAAATATAAATATTAATTAAATTAATTTATTATAATTGTTATATAATATTTTTAATCAAAAAATCAAATTTTTCGCTGAAACTAGAAAATTTTGGTTTTTTGTCAAAACCAAAAGTTATATTTTCCGCCACAATTGTAAAATTGCATTTTTCATCGAGATCGTAAAATCGTGTTTTTTTCGCATAAACTATACAATCACGTTGTTATGCCAAAACCTAAAACATATTTTCTCTCTTAAACGCTAATATATGTTTTTAGTCAAAACCGGAAAATCATATTTTTACGTCAAAACTAGAATTCGTAATTTCCCGTCAAAACCATAAAATCATGTTTCCCGCGAATACCAAAAATTCTGTTAAACTCATAAAATAGTGTTTTTTCGCCATAACGTAAAATTGTAATATCCCGTCAAAACTAAAAAATTGCATTTTCCCATCAAAACAGAAAATCGTGTTTTCCCGTTAAAACCTAAAAATCATATTTTACCAAAAATCACAATTTTTTGTTAAATCAGAAAATTGCATTTTCGTCAAAGTCGTAAAATCATGTTTTCCCATCAATATTGAAAAAATCGTGTTTTCTTGTCAAGACTTGTTTTCCTATCAAAACTAGAAAATCGTGTTATTCTCTATAACTGAAAAATGAAGGAGGAAGCCAGCTCTTAGAGCACCTCCAATGGGGGGTGCTTAAGTTTAAAAAAAAAATTATTAAACAATGATGTCACATCGATGAATAGTGTAAGAGTTGGTTCCTAAATTCCCTATTTAAGAACCGACTCTTACACTGTTCGCGGGCCCGACTGCCAAGTGTCGGCCCGCGGGTGGTTTTTTTTTATAGTTTTGAAAAAAAAGAAAAATTGAAAAAAAAAAATAAGAACTTTTGGTGGGGTTTAGAGATGGAGATGCCCTTATACTATAAGCTGAGTCCGGTTTACATGTAACAGAACCAATCTAAACCGTATAATCGGTTTACTACTATAATAGTATTGGGTAGAAGAATTATTGTGTAGGTGTATATGTATTTCCTGAATGAAGGTTTCGCTGATACCAAGTCCTTTGTCCACAGTTCTATACACCTCTTTGGGTATGAGAATGTAGAAACGGCTCGTCTTATCTCCAACGCCCAAATGAAAGAATAAGACACAAAGAGACAGTAACGAACATGTAAAATACCTTGAGCTAAAGCAATGACTTATCGTGGCTTTTCTCTATAAGGAGATTGAGCTAAAGCAATGACTTTCGTGGTCCTTGAGCACTTGACCTTTATGTTCCTTTTGGATAGTAATCACACACATTAACGCACCTTAACAAGTAGATGTTTTTTTTAACAAGTAGATGCTTCCTTGGTTTGATTGATCCAATATATGAGCAAGAATTAAAATTTCTAAAATATATTGCTCCTAAATAGCAATGAAAGAAGATTTCAGAAACCATAAAAGAAGAACAAGACACGATTTGGTTAATGAAAAGAAAACTCATCCGGACATAGGCCTGGGCGCAAGCCGAGTACTTGGGTTTTTTATCTTACCTGCTACTTGACTTGCCTTGTTCAAGTATTAGAATTTTTGACTTGTACTTATATTTGATTCGATCGAGTACTTGTCTATATTTTAAATCTATCTATCTATTATTATAAAGAAGAGTATGTATCTCTTCTCCTTTAATACACGTCATCAAATCAGTGTTTCTGAGCTTGCCACGTGTCTGGGCAAGGTGAAGCTGACATGTGTTTATCTCTCTCATTTTACGGGCTTTAGTTTCTCATTGGTTTTTGGGCTGGGAAAGACATAAATTGGGCTTCACAGAATACACACAAAAGCTAACTGACGTTTAGCATTCGCTTTCTTCCACTGTGTTGACTGAAGATTCTAGGGATGTACGTTTTCTCCATCTCTGAAGACGTCAGCGGTCAGCCTACCATGGCGGTTCTGAAAGGTTGTCCGAGACCAATATATGTGTGGAGTATCCATCTGGATTTCCGTTACTGTTGTTTCGGTTGCGGCTCATCTTCTCTGATTCGTTACTAGATAAAATAATTCATCGCCATTAACAACTTTTTTAAATCCTTGGACCCACCCAAACCACGATCACTCATCTAATGCTCCTTATCTCCCTTAAAGTCGGTGGGATTCCACCTATAAAAAAAGCCAGACTTCATCTTATGAACATCATCCCCACCATTGTATTTGCTAATACAAGAGAAACTTACTTTTAAGTGTAATGGCTAACTCTTTTTTGGCTTTCGCTGATTTGAAATACAGCATTGTTCTTCCACTGTGGAGGTGCGCCTTCTCTGGTTTTGGGAGGTAAGAAACGGTGGCTAGCTAATGGGTTTAGACATGCTTCTCCTCCACGTTAAGGTTATTCCATTTTGCATATACATGTTCATCCGAGTATTTGAATGCAAAGCTGTTTAAACTCAGAGTTATGAAAATTATGTTTTCAATGTTTATTCTTTTTTTTTAATAAATGGTTTCGAATCAGTTTGATTATTAGTATTTCATTTCTTTATTGTTGCCAGGCGACCCTCATGCCGGCCACCGTCAACGTCCACCATTTCACCACCTACAAGCATCTTATCAAGGCGGGTTCTATGTACTCCTTGAGCGGATTTGTTTTGAATCGGCGCAATCAAAATTTCAGACTCTCGGACTGTTCTCTTTTGAATCGGTTCAGTGATTCAATAGCTTTTGAAGAGATAACCGAACCTGTATTCCCAATTCCTGCAGAAACCCTTCAGGTTCTGTAAACTTTACAAGTAAGTATATTTCGTTGTTCTCCCATTATTACGTCGGCAATCAGTTTGTTATTCTACTTAATTATACGAAACACACCTTCACGTGTCTCTGTTCATCGTTATAGGCTGGTCTCGTCTGACACTGGGAACACATCAGCAGCTTCATTGTTGAGGGGTTACGCCAAATTTGAGGCTCTCACCATAACTGAACTAAACTATGTTATCATCACTGCCCAGCCTCTGGTTACAACACAAGCTTTGATAATTTAGTGTTTTTCATTAATTAATCTCTGTTTGTGATTCTGCACTTTTTACGTGCAAGAGATTGACTTAATCTATAACGGGATAGTCACCGGATTCAATATGGACAAAGGCTGGTGCAATGTCTCTTGCTCCATGTGTACAAAGAAGCTTCAGCGAACTGTGTCATCCTTCGAAGCTTGGTCTATTGGATCCTCCCAACTTGATTTTCTTAATAAACTTTGATGATGTTCGGCAAACACATCAACAACCAACAAACTTTTAAATCACTTTATTCTGTCTTATAAGTATCGTGTGGAGATGACTATTACTGATGAGACTACTGCAAGTCTATTTGTCGGTTTCGATGGTGAGATGACAAAACTACATAACATCTGAGCCTTCGAAGCTTGGTACTGGTACGTGTCTTCTGCATCCCATTGCATTATCAACTATTTTCCTAATATTATGGTTTATTCTCCTCATGTATGTTTTTATATATATATACTAATCCACTTTTTCCATTGTATAAAAATAATGAGATGGGTCTGTCTTAACAGGATGGCAATGATGATAATGGAGATGATCATGGAGATGATATGCCTGGGTCATCTCAGTGCCTACTAAGGTGGATGCTGATGGTAACGATCGTGAGGAAGCACCTACTATAGGAACCTGTTCAGGTGGTGTCCACACCAACAAGCCTCCCTTATAAGAAGACACATCTTTGCATAGGCGACGCTAATGAAGTATCTAGACCTGCTATTTGCTATTTGCTATTTGCTATTAATGCTTTTGCATCAATGTTTTGTTCTTTTTTTTTAAATACATTTGGGATTTGCAAGAGTTTTTCGTTTTAAACCACCTAATAAATTTGCTCAAGTTAATCGTTTGTAGGAGTGATTTAAGTGTTTATACATGGCCGAATCGCATGTAACGTGCACTCAAGCTAATCGACTACTATTTTTAAAAATTAACTTTATTTACTATCAAAGTCAAAGTAGAAGAATATTGAGAACAAATAAAATAATTATATACTTTTATGAATATTATAGTGATAAACTAACTAAGTGATTTCTAACAAGAATAATATAACAAATAGTAAAAAATTAAGAAAAAAATAGTGAAATTTAATGTTATATCAGTTGATAACAATAAAGTTTTTTTCACAATTTCACCCAGAGTTAATATATATTGATATTATTTTGTTTATTTGTATCCCGCCCGTAGGGCGGGTTAACCCTAGTTTATATATATAGATGATACTTACAAGTTACTTAATAATACTTGATACTTGTTTGTTTAGATTTAAAATTTTAAAACTAAATGTACCAAAACATATAAATATGTTTTTTTCATATACTTGTTATTTTATTTAATTTGTTCAAGTTATTTGATTTAATGCGTGTATATAACTCATCTAAAATAAATATATATTACATTAAATACTTAAATTACTAATATTGTTTTCGAATTTTATTATAATATCAATAGTAAAACAAGTATTTTAAGAGGTATTATAAATTTTTAGAATCAATAACAAATAACAAAACAAGTAACGGACTGAGTATTAAAAAAAATTGTGATACTTGATACTTGACTTGTACTTGCCAGTAGTAAAATTTGCAGACTTGTTACTTGCCTTGACAACGCCAAGTACTTGCTTTTTCAAACCGAGTACGAGTCAAGTAGCAAGTATTAACCGAGTAACAAGTATTAGTGTCCAGCCCTATCGAGACATATGGGTGAAACTGAAAACATAGAAATAAATAAAACAAAACCCAAGTTATATATATGAAGAAGAGAGAGTTCATCCATCAAGCGATAACACCTAGAGCGTTCACAAAGGAAAATTTCTCAGCGACCATAACATGATCGCACGACTCAACTTTACCCCAAATCTCACACATAAAATGATCGCACCACTCAACTTTACCCCAAATCTCATCTCCTTGACGTTTTTCAAGCGAAATCTCTGCACACCAAATCTTTGTTTCACTACTCCAATATTTTTCTCTTTTACAATAAAATAAAGCCAGATTCCGACCAAAACGCACAGTGCCGATCCAACATGAGTATCTTATTTCATCCAACAACTCTTCCAAACCTTTCACCAGTTCCCAGCGCCTCTCCTTTGGATCATACCTGTTAAAACAGTCCCCATAATAATCGTAATAGAACAATACGTCATCAAGAACGCACGCATGACCATTAACACCCCACTCTTTGGAATCCAGTACTTCGTCCCTTTCCCATTTATTTTCCTTTGGCATGTAAATAAAGCTACTCACACTATGCTTTCTATAAATATTATTAGCCATCACCAAAATATAACAAGAATACCACGGCTCAGCTGGCCCAGTGTCTGGCTTTATGAGACCAGGCTCCTCCCACATTTGTGTTTCTGTATTGAACACCACCATCACCTCCATGTAACCATTCTCCCACATTTGTGTTTCTGTATTGAACACCACCATCACCTCTGACATGTTACTACAGTGTCCAAATACGTAAATTTTCCCGTCAAGAAAGCCAGCACATGTTTGCACCGTGTGCGATCTGCAGTCAATGCTCATTCTCTCCCTTTGTTTTGGAAATCATCTCCTGATCAGCAATCATCCAATCTTAGAGAAAATATCACACAGAGGGAGACACAGAGATAAGTAAGTATTAAAAGAGAGTTTTGAACTTGCAAAAATGGTGACACAAATTCATTTTCTTTATTATTAGATTAGCTTTATATTATTTTATTTTTAAGTACTTATTTATTTTTGATATTATATTCCTAACTTTTTTTGTTATAAGAAAAAATATTCACAGAAATTTAATACTGTTATAATTAAAAAAGCATTATGTATTTTGTCAGAATATAATACGTACACGCTTAATTTAAAGTTGTCACATGAAACAACATACCTTTTGTTGATAGATTTAATTTCTTTTGGTCACATGTATATACTTGGTTTTATCTTAAGTAATAAGTTTATTATATTTTCATGGATTTGTTTTCTTTAATGATAAACTTACTTAATTTTGACAGACTAAATTAGAATGCCAATATTTATTTCTTTTAGCCCACATATCTACTTACTTTAAACATATTTTATCACAAATTTGTTTCTTCTCAACCACATATGTATTTAATTATATTAGTTTTGTTTGTGTTAGCAGATTTGATTCCTTTTTACTATATACATACTTAATTCTCATTGATTTAAATCACTTATATGTTATTGAGAAGCATTACAACATTTGATTGATGCTATATATTATTAATAAAATGATTTTTAAAATTTTTTTAAAAAAATTGGTCCATCTAAACATATAATATATATATTTCATTAATTTAATCATAAAAATAATAATTAATGTATGAAATTACTTTATTCTTTAAATAAATGATACGAAATTACTTAATATAATTAAAATATATATGACAATTAGTGATTTTGAATTATAAAAATTTGATAAAAATTTATGTATCATCTATCTTTTTAATCTAATATTGTTATAATAAATTAAACAATTACATTAATTATATATATAAAAAAAATATTCTATATATTTTTTATTTTGAATTTTATTAATTAATAAACTGTTAAATCTCACACTGCAAATTATATATGAGATTAATAATAAGATACAAATGATCATAAAATTATATGAGTAGAAAATCTCATTTAATAGATATTTAGATACAATATATATAAATTTTACCATCACTTAAATTAAAATATATACCACACAAAGACATAAATATTTAAAATCTAAAATTCACATTGATTTTTTTTAAATAATTCTAAATTACTAAATCTATTTAAAGTTTCATATTGAAAATTTTGTTATCAATGATTTAAAAATTTGATATTAAAATAATAAATGATCATAAAACTATATGAGTTAAAAATCTAATTTAATAATCATATTAAAAATATAATATATTTTTATGTTAGTATTATTTAAATTAAATTATATATCATATAAAACAGATAAAGTAATTGTTTTTATTTATTTACCATAAAATAATTGTAAATAAATAACAGTAATTTACTTTGATTTATATGCTTGTACTATTTAATATATATGTATAATTAATAATTTTTCAATTATTCAATATATTTATTATTTTATAATAAATAAAATAGGGAAAATTGCATTTTAAATATTCAAGTTGGCAAAAGTTTGCACTTTAAACCTTGGCGTTCAACATCTAACACTTTAAACAATGAAAGTAACAACAATAACATATTAAACCTTGAAACTAAGTTACTTGTTCGCCACGTCAAAATTGTGACCGGTACTGTTCATTCTCCGGTCACAATAATGACGTGGCAGCTTTTTTTAAAAAAAAATATTTTTTTTTAAATTCATAAAAATGATTAAAATAAATAAAAATAGATAAAATATATATAAAATAAATAAATTATATTAAAAAAATAAAAATTACTAAAATTTATAAAAATTATTTTAAAAAACATTTTGTCGATGTTTCAAGATTTGAAAGAATGGCCTAGTTTTTCTACAAAGCTAAGGAGTTTGCATCGCTGAATAGAAGATTTCCAGACTTCAAGATCTCATACATACCAAAGAAAGCAAAATTGGACTGCATATGATTTAGTTAAGATTATTCATAGTTTCTATCGTGCGTTAAATTTTATTGATTGTTTTATTTCGGTTTGGATTCTTATACTACCTCAAATTTAGGTAATAGAATAGTATTTTCATGTTAAAAATATATATAAAAAATAAATCAGTTCATTGTACAATATAAAACTTATCTTCGATTAATTGGCTAGATAAGACTTTTTGAACACCGGATTTACGACTGCTATTGTTGTAACATTGTGTATATCGAGTCTACGCTAGTCAAATATAAAATGCTCTTCTGGAAGGTAATTTCGTATACTTCAAAGTCAAACAGTTGATCTCGTATTAAGGGATAGAGTCAAATTATGCGAAGCTTACCTAATTTAGAAGGCAGGACCGGCCATTTAGGGTATAAGGTAAGATATTGTAGATACCGAATTACGAATATCGTAGGTTTTACGGAAGATATTCCCTATTTCAGATTTTCCTAAAAAGATTTTTAAAAAACTTTAATTTGTGAAACGGTTCCAATCACAATTCATTAAACAATTTACAAGCAAAATGCCTTTTCTCAAAAAAAAAAAAAAATTACAAGCAATAATTGGATACAAGTTTCTTTAGTCATCTGCACACTTCATTAACTTCCATGGTGTGTATGTGTGTGTGTGTGGGTATATAAAGAAATAATATCCTTCTTAATAATTTCAAGACAAGCTTTTAAAACAATTACAGATAATTGCTCAAGTATAATCATTTAAAAACTTGTCAAACAATATATGAAAATTTATATGTAAGATATTCAATGTATATGGTTTGAATTTAGTACACTCAAAATCCTGGTCGCATGTAATTTATGGTAACTAAACGATTAATAGCAAAGCTAAGTCGTAGCCACACAGTTCTTATATAAGGACACATTAATTAGATAAACGTCACGTTGGCCCCCAATAAAAGTTGAATGTGAAGTTTTCAAGCTCTATAATATCCCGCAATATAACATCAGATATTCAGATGGGTCTTGGCCTTGTATGAACTGTGTATACCTGATCTTGTCATTTCATTTAAGATATATATAGAGAGAGGGGGAGAGAGTGTGAAAATGGTGGGGCAGTGGGGGAAAGAAGATGAAGAAAAGGTGGTGATCAGATGCTACAATGATCGTAAGGACAGAGTTGAAATGGAACGTGTGGAGAAAAGCTGTGAGATTGGTAACGACCAAACTTTTCTCTTCACACACACTTTGGGCGATCCCATCTGCAGAATCCGGAACACTCCTCTCTTCACTATGCTGGTTAATTTCGCTCCAACTTCTTCTCTTAATTTCTTTATATTCTCTTAGTTATTCCTCGTTTTATATAAAGCTAAACGATAATATAATATATATATATATATATATATATATATACACAGAGACTGTTCTGTTTTTTTTGTCTCAAAATAGTAAAACTTGATAATGAAAGAAGAATGAATTTGAACTTCAATAGGTTCACGCATGATATTTTATATTCTAATTCCCGTTTTTTAAAAAAGTATATAACTATAATTTGATTTTATAAATTTTTATAGTCCTTGTTTTGATATTATGTTTTTACTTTTAAAAGTATTTTAAAGTTCGCAGGTTTAGACAATTTTATAGTTTTTACTAAATGAGTTATATTAAAATAGAGAGATCAAACAATCTTAAATACATCTTATAATTTTGTAATAACGCTAAAACATGTATGCTAATAATGTATATGTTCACACAAAGTAAAAACAATAAGTGAAGTATTTGATTAATATAAATTTTATCAAATCTATGTACGTTATTTAATAGGTGGCAGAAGTTGGGAACAAACTGGTTGGTTCCATACAAGGGTCAGTAAAGCCAGTTAAGTTTCAAGATAAGTCAGTGAATATGGGTTACGTTCTTGCTCTCAGAGTAGTGCCGCCGTATCGGCGCCGTGGCATTGGCTCGATTCTAGTGAGAAATCTTGAGAAATGGTTCATGTCTCACAATGTTGACTATGCTTACATGGCCGCCCAAAAGGACAATGAGGCCTCTCTCGGTCTCTTCGTCAGAACACTTGGCTATGTCATCTTCAGAAACCAGGCAATTCTGGTCAATCCGGTAAACCCCAGAGGTTTGAAACTGCCTTCTGATATTGGAATAAGGAAGCTAAAGGTAATTTTACTACACATTCATTAGTTATAAACCTTAAATATGTGAAATATTTAGTTACAAAAAAAACAAATATGTGAAATATTTCAAACTATAACTGACATTTCATATAAAATTTAGAACCTTAATATTGTAGATTGAATTTCTTTTTTCAAATGTAAAATCTCATGGTCGCTCTAAAAAAGCTAGGAAAAATAGTTTATTGTTGTTTATTGGGCAAATTTCTCAAATAGCTATTTTTAAAAAAATTTATCACAAAAATAGATCTTAAAAAATGATCGAAATACTTTTTATTTTGAAAATTTAATATATATTTTTTAATTTTAAACTCCACCTCCGAAATTTAATGTCATAACTCTAAATCTTAAATTTAGATTAGTTAACCCAAATAATATGAATATATAATTACATATTTTAATAAAGTGTATTTTGTGACAAAAACTAAAAAATGGCTATTCTATAGTAATTCTCTTGTTTATATTTACCAAAACTGAGCTTAACTAAACTGAAATAGGCTCACATGGAAAAAGATTAACATTAATGTTAATTTGTAATTGTAAGTGCCAGGTGAAAGAAGCTGCGTCATGGTACCGGAAACACGTAGTATCAAAAACAGATTTTTTCCCGGACGACATAGTCAAAATCTTGCGGAACAAGTTAAGTATAGGGACATGGGTAGCTTACTACAAGAACAACGACAAGATCACAAGTTGGGCTATTCTTA
The DNA here is from genome assembly GCA_905132765.1 of Moricandia arvensis. NCBI lineage: Eukaryota > Viridiplantae > Streptophyta > Magnoliopsida > Brassicales > Brassicaceae > Moricandia > Moricandia arvensis. The sequence goes on along the minus strand of CAJHQP010004741.1, from coordinate 2,307 downwards.
GTGTATGGAACAGTAGCAAAGTATTCAAACTTAGAATTGGCAAAGCTCCTTTAAGCTATGTGCTTCTCACCAAAGTATGCAACTTTGTCGGTAGATTATTGCCGTTCTTGGGCTTAACGGCGTTGCCTGATCTTTTTACTCCGTTTGGATTCTATTTCATTTACGGTGTTCATGCAGAAGGTCCGTTACGTGGGAAACTCGTTAGGGCTTTGTGTGAGCACGTTAGTAACATGGCTGCCTCAGATGACGGTGGCGCCTGTAAGGTTGTGGTGGTAGAGGTTGATGGAGATAGTAACGGCGATGATGATTCTTTGAGGAGATGTGTTCCGCATTGGAAAATGCTTTCGTGTGATGATGACACGTGGTGCATCAAACCGTTGAAACGTGGAGGGAATACGAGTGGCTCGAGTGACTTTAACAATATGTTGTTGAGTTCTAAGTCACGTTGTCTCTTTGTAGATCCAAGAGATGTGTAGTTAAGCTAGCTAGAAAAATTGATTACTTGTTTGGCTGATAACTTACCGAATATCAAATATATTAAAATTTGGATTATAATGACATGATACTATTCATTTTTCTTGATTATGTTACGTAATATTAGTAATATTGATTGACCATGTTCTTGAATGTCAACCGCCAAATGCCAAACTGTCGAAACCGTACAAATTAACGGTCATCAATCAACAAAACACTATCAAATCATCGACTCGAATAACGTTAAGATCATTAATCTATGAATCCAAAAAAAAATCTATGAATCCAAGACATGTTGTGGGGTTTGAGTTTTGTTTGGCGCATGACATAGAGAGAGAAGTGGACCCTAGTTAGTTAATAGTTTTTGTCTTAATTCCAGAACAAAGGTATGATTGTTTAGGTAAATCGTCGTTCTCCATACAAAATCTGAAAAAGATTTCCTCAAGTAGGTGCCACCATTTGTTGTCCTTGGCATTCTTCCTATCTAGTTTGAGAGCTGTAAAGTAGTTAAAGAATAGTCATTTTCATAAAATTTTGTAATGTAGATATCTTAATATTGTATGAAATTTAATACGAAGGAGATTGGTCGTGCCGGTTATGTGGTCCTTTATGTTCCCTTTATATTAGGTTTAGAACCAAATTTTTATTGATATATGGCCGTCCTTTATTATAAAGATAGGTGTAACTCATTCCCTGATAAGTCGAATTACTCCATGTGATACATTCACATGGCTCGCACAAATTTATAAACATTTACATTTATATGTATTTACTCTTACTGGCTTGACTAGAATTAATTATTGCTAAAGTATTTGTTTTCATTTTTATGTCAATATGTGGTGGTATTTAAAACATGTTCATACAACCACACTTAGCGTTAGCAGCTTAACCCAGGGCTTACCTTAAGATTCTGAGGAATATAGTTTAACAAAATAAATAATAAAAAAATGTTTTGGTAAGTTGGGAATCATATATTTTACATATATTAATTTTTTTTTAAAGTTGGAGAATATAAGATGAATGTTTTATTTGTTTAAGATTGTAACCGACTCTGAGTAAACCAGATACATACACTATCTCAAATTTTTTATAGCCGACATTTAAGATTTTGCCGCATAACTTTTTTCTAATTTATACGTAACTTTGTCTTTATTTAATTTACTTTCTCCATTATCAATTTATCATTTATGACTTTACATAATATGAATTCATGGATGATACGGTGGGTGCTCAATTATTTATTGTTTGGACTATGTGTTTAATTCATGGCATGCATGGTATAGTTAGTACTCATTTAAATTTTCATTTCCTAGCGACCAAATAACGTATGCATGACGACGACGACGACGACAAATATAAGTAGTGCTACAAAAATGTCAATATTTAATTTAATTGAAATCATGAATTTATTGGAGTTAAAACAAAATAGAGTGCCGACAAAAAAAAAAGAGTTATTGAACCAGAATTCATTTCAATGCGATTGATACTAAATTACATGTCAGGATGTCCCTCAATTAAGCGTCGATGTGATTGAATCTCAGTAAGTTTATTCTCTTTTGAAATTGCGGACTTGACAAAGCGTGAAGATGCCTCTACCACTCGACCTTAATGCAGTGGACATAATTGATTAGTAAGGGTGGACAATTCAGTATTTTTTTTGTTTTGTATCTTACAAATATCTGATTTTCTGATTTGGTTTGTTTCAGAAAAATATGGATATCCGAAAATATCTGAAAAAATTTTAGATATTTGAAAATAATTATGGATATTTACGGATATACCATTTACTTTATTTAATACAAGTAAACTTTTAAAAAACTATACAATTTTTAT
>CAJHQP010004740.1:0-52322 GCA_905132765.1 Moricandia arvensis | reverse complement strand
AAAGAGATGGCCAAAACCATTCAAATATGTAAGATATCACCAATCACCGCTTGTTTAAGGTCGTAAGCTCGACAGCAAATTGGGTTATCAATCTAGATTATGGCATCTCTAACGCATGGTCTGAGAATGCGAAATTTCAGCTTTAGCCCAGTAGTGCTTTACTCTTTGCCAATTCATTGTGAAGTCCTCCACTTTCAGTTTAATCAGAAAAATTGCTCCACAAGGTGTAACTTCTCTCACGGTGAAGGGTCCTGACCAACGAGAACGCAGTTTCTTGGGAAATAGAGTCAACCGAAAGTTGTACAAGGTACTTGTCTAGAAATGATTTTCTTGTCGTGATAGGCCTTTAGTTCTCTCTTTGTACAATTTTGAGTTATCGTAGGCGTGATACCTGATCTCGTCCAGTCATTCAATTGGATTAATCTCCTGTCTGCAGCGGGTTTAGCATCAAAATTTCTTGCTTTAATGGCCCATTCTGCTTTGTGCGCTAGCTCAACTGGGAGATGGCATGATTTTCCATAGAGTAAGTGGAATGGGGTAGTCCCTGACGGTGTCTTAAACGCGGTTTGGTTGTCCCCAAAGTGTATCATCCAATTTTAAAGACCAATCTTTATGGGTTTATCCTACCTCGTTTCTAAGATTTCTTTGAATTGACGGTTGGAAACTTCTAACTTGTCTGCTTGTCTGAGGATGATAGGGTGTTGGCTACTCAATGGTGAAATCCATGTTTCTTGAGTTGTTTTTCGAACACTTGTTAATAAAGTGGGCACCTCTGTCGCTTATTACAATACATGGAACTCCAAATCTTGGAAAGATTATACTTTTGAAAAGTTTGACGACTACGGCAGCGTCATTTTCGGAGTGGTATCGCTTCAACCCATTTGGATACGTAGTCTACAGCGACTAGTATGTATATGTTTACGCGCGAAGAAGGAAAAGGACCCCTAAAGTCGATGCCACAGCAATCAAACATTTCAATTCAAGTATAAAATTCTGTTCCATTTCGTGTCTCTTGCTGATTTTTCCTCTCCTTTGATAGGGATTGCACTTTCCTACATAGGCTTGAGCATCCGAAACATGGTTGAACACCAAAGCCTGCTTGTAGAATCTTTGACACTGTCTTACAACTATCGACATGTCCAATATAGTCGGATCCATGACAATGATACAAAATATCTGAGTCTTCGCCTTCAGCGACACATCGTCTGTATAAACCGTCAGAACAATGTTTGTAAAGGTAGGGTTCATCCAAGTGATATCTCCGGATTTGTCTCAGAAATTTGTTTTGGTGGTATCCTTTAGAGAGCTCTGGTTCTACATCAGCTCCAAGATAGTTTACAATATCTGCGTACCAGGGTCTAATCAGAGGTGTTAAAATCACACACCCCCGACTTAAACTTCTACCTCTGAGATAATCACTGTTTAAAATTGAAGGGTTGTATCTATGACAGCGTGTCGGTTAAGGTTTATGTTCTTAATAATGTAATCTATCAAATTAACCCTACCAACTACTCTTTACAATAGAGGTCAAATTGGAGTACTTAGGGATCAAATCAATAGAGCGAGGGCACACAATATTTTTACTATAACTCTAATGGTTAGGCTAGGCAAACTATAAATAGTTGTTTTAATTGTAAGTTTATCAGGAATAGGAAATTATCTAAAATACAAAATCGAATGCAAATATGGAAAGAGCGGTAGATATATGGTTTTAGGCAAGTGAATTATAATGGATAGGATGCAGGGAAATTAATAATATGCGAGAACAATAAATGTTAACTAGTCTGACCCCTTGTTTCCCAATTCTCGTATGCGGACAGAAAACTGGACCGTCGATCGATGGTTGAGGCCTGTGTCGATCGACGCTAGTCAGACAGAAAGTTCGTCCACTATGTTAATTAGACCAGCTCTCACATGCATCTAACAACCTAGCTCAATTGAAATCAATTCTAGCATAGAACCTACTCTCGTAGTTGTCCATGTCCTAAGTTCAGGTTCCTAGTTAGCTACTTTAGAACACAAGCACTAAACACAATTCCAAAGATTGCTATTACTTTATCCTAGCAATCCTATTTTAGTTCTAATTCATCATTACCGTTATGAACAAAATCTAACAGGTGAATTACATAGACATGATCAAAGAAAACATGATGAACTAAATAATATAATGCATAAAATAATAAATTGGGTTCCAATACAAATCTCTGAAGGATACAAATCTTCTCCCCTAAACTACTAAAATGCTCGTTCAAGGGCATTCTCGTAATTCATCTTAACTTGGACTTGAAGTCGGCCAATACTCTTCGAGTGTTCTGTCGGTCGACAGAAAGGATGCTCCGTCGATTGATGGTCATGATTGACTTTGCCTCGTACTTAGCTGAATGTGAACAACTACTGGATATCTCTTCTTAATACTCTAACAAGCTCTATGATCTTCATAATGCTTCAAAACGTACCTGGACCTGTTAAGACTCTAAAACACAGTCCACACCCACATAATAGACTCCAATTATGGTCCAGATGATTGTCTAAAACTGGTACATAACAAGGTATATCAACTCCCCCAGACTGAACATTTTGCTTGTCCTCAAGCAAAACAAAGGTAGCCTGTGAAAGAGGTTTGAAAAGCAGGGATTCACATAATGTAACTGAGAACAGCTGAAACCAGCCGAAGTAAGTGAGATTGGGGCTAAAACCCGCTGCTGTAACTGAGGAAGAGCTGAAACCAGCTGAAGTAAGTGTTATTAAGCTGAATGAGCTGGATCAGCTAGGTGACCCTACCTTGGAACTAAATGAGCTGAGTGAGCTGAACATGGGGCAAAATGAGCTGAACGAGCTGAGCAATACTATACAATGACGAGCTGAGCTGAATGAGAGTGACACTGAAGCTGCCATGGACCTAGCTGTGGGTCAGATGTATCAGCCTTGTCTTTTTAAGCCCAAAGACGTTAAAAGCCAAGTTAAGGATCCATTATCTCTTCCAAATGGGTCAGCCACGAAATTCAAGCCCAAGAAACCACTAGAAGCTGTTTTGGATCAAGTGGCCTAAGAAAAAGTGTTGCAGCCCATGGAGAGATCACAACCAATTCATTAAGGGTCTATTTCATGCCATTTTCAACCAGGCCTTTATCAGATTGTCTCTGACCCATTTCACCAAGAAAATATCAAAAAGGAGACAAATAATCAGTCTTGGTCGTGGGCAACCAAGAGGCATTCAACAAATCACTTTTTCTAGTACAAAAGTCTAGTCTTCAGTCTCCAGTCTTAGTCTTTGTTTCCTAGTTTCTAAGTCGCATTTTGAGTTCATTTTATGTTGGTTTCTACAATCTGTAACCTTACAAAAAAGCCTCAGTTTTCAAGAATAAAATAATTCACCTTTTTGTTAAAACCTTCTTACAAACAGTGAATCCCTTGTTCAGCTTCTGAACATTGTATGCTTAGGAGTTAATTCTTTGCAAAGCACTCTGCCTTTGATAATTGTTTGTGGAAGTGAACTTCACGATCACTGGCGCGTCTATAAAAGTGTGGATCAGTCCATAAATCTTCACTGAAGTCCATCTATCTCTATTCGATCCATCATCAGTTCAAAATCACCCATCAAAACCATCCTGAGTGTGTTAGTAACCTCCAGAAAAATACCCAAATCGACTCTCAAAGATCAACAAAGGAATATAAACCATCAAGGGTTACATTAACTAATGCACCTTATCCCATCAAATATCCGCAGTTGCTCGTGATTGGGTGAGAATGGTACTAGGATGGGTGACCTCCTAGGTTGTCCTTGTATTCCATGCCTTTTTTTGTCTTCCACCCAAAACATGTTTCAACTTCGAACCCATAAATTTTGAACCGTGAGGAACTACGTCCCCTACAGCACTTTTCATAACGGCGACGACACCATTAATGGTAGTGATAAGGCCTGGAAATTTTTCGGACCTAAATTCAACCGTTTTGAGCCCCAAACTGGCTGTGGAACATTTCGGGGATTAAAATAGTCGCGTACCGGTCTTTATGCATTTTGTCGTTGTGTTTTCGAACAATATTATGCACTTTTACAAAGTAAAAATTCCAAGAATCATGCATGTCTCACGCAAATTCACTCAAATTTTCTGAGTTTAAGGATACAAGGAATCGCGAGACATGTACTAACTGCTGCGATCATACCAGCATTAATGCACCGGATACCATCAGAACTCCGCAGTTTAGCGTGCTTGGGCGAGAGTAGTACTAGGATGGGTGACCTCCTGGGAAGTCCTCGTGTTGCACCCCTTTTTCAATCCAAAACGCGTCTCAACTTCCAAAAATCATAACTTTTGAACCGTGGGGAACTACGTCCGCCCACAAAAATTTTTCGGAAAGGCAACGAGACCATCAATTGTAGTGATAAGTACTGGCCGTTTTTTGGACCCAAATTCTACCCTTTTGAGCCTCAAACTGACAGTGGGAATGTTTAGAGCCTTAAATATTTGTGAACCAGTCTTTATGCGTTTTGTCGCCGTGTTTTCGATCAATGTCCATGCACTTCTACAAAGTAAAAAATATCATCATGCGGGTCGCACGCAAATTCACCCAAATTTCTTAATTTAAGGATAAAATGAATCCCGAGACATGTACTAACGGGTGCGATCATAGCAGCACTAATGCACCGGATACCATCAGATCTCCGCAGTTAAGTGTGCTTGTGCGAGAGTGGTACTAGGATGGGTTACATCCCGGGAAGTCCTCGTGTTGCACCACTTGGACTTCGAAACAACATAACTTTTGAACCGTAAGGAACTATGTCGCCTACAACACTGTTTCGGAAAGGCCACAAAACCAACAATGGCAGAGATAATCTGATATAGCCTATTTATTACCAGTTTTAGGCCATGATATAGGCTCTATTTAGGGTGTATTATGTGTGTCTAGGCTATGTTTTTAAGGTCTTTACATGTCTAGGTACATTTTGGAGATATATGGAGATACTTGGAGCTTTTGGAGATTTAGAGGAGAATAATCGGTAGCTGATCATTGAGAGAGTCGCAGACAGCTGACCACTTGACCAATGTTACATGACCAAGATAGATCAATGCTGACCACTTGCCATTGAGCGATGACCAATTCGCAGACAGCTGATTTCAAGTCCAAGTAAGAGACAAGACACAAGATTACAAGTTTACCCGTGACGAGTTTTGACCTAGATTTTTGGGTTTTAAATTTATACTTTATGTATGACACCAAAAGGAGAGAGACGTACAAAGACGTACAGTGCTAGGTTCTTTAGTATTTTATTTAGTGAGAAGACTCATAACTCCTTAGGGAGATTTGTATTGAAATCCTAGTTTTTATCTATGCATTATGTTCAGATAATGTTTTAATTTGATTATGTTGATTCGTTATCAACTAGATTTAGGTTGAATGATAGAAATCATGGATTAGCCCAAAAGTAGGATTGCTAGGTTAAGTTAATTTCCATCAATTGAGTTGTGCTTAATTCTTGTATTCTAGAGTAGCTAACTAGGATATTGAAAGTAGGACATGGACAACTACGAGAGTAGGTTATGTGCCAGTATAAACTCCATTGAACTAAGTTGTTAGGCGCATGCGAGAGCTGTTCTAATTAGCTTTGTGAACATATCAAATCTCACTCACACTTCTTTCTAATTCCACCGTCGATCGACACCAGGCCTTAGCCGTCGATCGATGATCTTTCCTTTTGCTCGCATACGAGAGTTGGAGTTAAAACAGTCAGAATAATTAATATTTGCGTTCTAGAATATTTATATCTCTGTGCTTCTTATTCCCTATAATTCATTAAGTTGAAACCCTAGATCTTGCATATTTACATTCACATTCTATTTTAGTTTAGTAGCATATTTTTATATTTACATTATTAGCATAATTCCATAATTACCTTATTAGCATATTTCCATATTGCATCTACACTCTCCAATATGGAATATTTCCTTAGCATGATTACTTGTTACCAATATATATAATCACCTAGCTTAACCTTTAGGATAAGAAATCTATTGTGTGCCATTGTTCTCTGTAGATTTGATATGTAAGTACCACACCTGATTTCTCATGGTAAGAGTATTGTATTGTGTGTTAGGATTAAGGGTTAATTTGATAGTTAGATGTTTAGGATATTTATACCCTGCTAGAACAGTAAACACACCACCATGACAATTTTGGCGCCGTTACCGGGGAACATTGATCACCATTAAATTTAATTTTTAAGGTTTAGTCTAGGTTTGTTTTACTTTTCAAGTTACTGATTTTCTTTTCCTTTGTCTTTCAGGTCCATGCTAAAGAGTACCAGAAGCAATAAAGGACAAGAATTACTATTCTCAGACCCGCAAAAACTCGAACATACGATCTGCAAAGAAGGACGACAAGCATCGATTGACGGTATACATTCAGTGTCGACCGACTCGTCTTTACGGATAGCATCGACTGTCATCAGAACATTAGCATCGACGGACATTGATCAGTTAGCATCGATCGACGACAGTAGACGAGTTCAGATGGTTGCGCCTATAATTGTGGTTAAGAATGAGAATGGAGACTTGCATGACCTCAACGGTCATTTGCGTAATGCAGCAGGTCAAAAGATAGACTATCAAGGGGCTGTAATCCCTGATACAGAAGCAGAAGCATACGCTGCAATAGCTCAACCTGAAGCTAACGCCCAAGCTGCTAAACTAACGCTGGCTGACTACAACCGTCCAGACCAGTTCTAACCCAAAAGATCCGCCATTTTACCTCCAGCTTTTAAGAGAAACGATTTTTGTGATCAAGCCTGCTTTCTTTGGACTTGTAGCGTAGACACCTTACCATGGGTTGCGACATGAGCACTCTATGGATCATCTGGAGCGATTTGAGGATCTAGTGACTGCTATTAAAGCCAATGGAGTCCATGAGGACTATCTTTTATGTAAGCTCTTCAAGTACTCACTTTATGGACAAGCTTCATATTGGCTTAAGCAACTACAACCAGGATCCCTGACATCTTGGAATGACATCAAAAACGCTTTCTTGCGTAGCTTCTCTGATGACGCAAGAGCAAAAGATCTGAGGAGCAACATTGCTACTTTTTCACAAGAACCTTTCGAATCTTAAGAAATTCGTGGATCAGATTCAAATCATACCAGAGAGACTATCCACATCATGGGTTCAACGAAGTGCAGCTTCTTAGCACTTTCTTCATAGGTATTGGATTACAATATCATATGGCTTTAGACACAGCTAGTGAGAGAAACTTCAGCACCATAAGCTTTGAAGAAGTTACAAGATTGATTGAAAACGTGGCATCCAGAAGTAGCACCAAGAACACCAATTTTGAGAGAAGGGAATTGGATCCCGTTTTGAGCAAGGGAGAAGATTGAAGAGGTCAAGGCAAAGCTGGATAGTTTTCAGAGATTTTTCATGAAGCAGGTTACTTTTGCGGACGTGGAAGCAATTGAATATGGAGAAGATGAGATTGATGAAGAAGATGTAAACTACATTGATGGGAATGGTTTCCACAGACAAGGGAATTCAGGCTTCAATAGGAACTCCTATGGCACTGGTCAAATGCGTAACTTTAATCAGAATACGAGCAAAGGCCCTTCAACAACAATAGGACTTATGAATCTACCTACTACCATAATCCTCCTCAAGAAAGTCAGGAAAGCAAGATTGAAGCGATGGTTGATAGAGTTTTAGAGGGACATCGAAGATGACTGTTGATTTCAATGGGAAGATATACGGTCTATACCTAAAACTCAATACCAAGTTCGAAAACCTCAGCACTCATGTGAAAAAATTAGAGAATCAAGTAATGCAAACAAGTGAGACCATTAAGAAGCATGGGATTTGATTAAGGAGAAAATCGAGGCTGGGCAAAGACACCACGTCAATGCATTGATTGATGATGATTTCTAGCATGAAGTCAAGAGAGAAAGGCTCCAAGATAGTGATTTTCGTGAGGAAAAGTCGGTATCACTCGGTAGTTCTAATTCGCATCGATCGACACCAACCAGAGAGAATCGATTGATGGTGAAACATACGAACTCAGTGGCTTCGTGTGAATCGACTAACATCGATCGACACAATTTTTGTGACATCGATCGACAGAGTGACAGAAGAATCGATCGACAATACAAACTTAGCATCGATCGACAGGAGAGAAACCCAGTTCGACTAGCAAGCCTGAATTGAGCTTGATTATATGTCCGACCGTGATAATTTCAGAACAGAATACAGACACATCTGAAGCTATTGATACTGATAGAGAAGATGAGGGACACTCTAAGGGGAGACAAAAGATCCCCAAACATCAACGACGAGAAGCCAATGAAAAGGAGATAGATAGCTTTGCTAATAGATTTTTTAAAATTCCTCTAGATATTTCTTTTGATAAGGCTTATTATACTCACAGATTGTGGATGTTTTTCAGGAAACAAGGGAGACAGATGATAATATAAAGATAATGTTCAATCACCTCAGAGAGAAGATGAAGCAGAGGACCTATCTGAAGAAGGAAACTGATCCTGGAAAATTTGTGGTTTCATGCTTCATCAAAGGAAACAAATATCCCAACGGCCTTTGTGACACTGGATCTTCAGTCAGCATTATGCCAAATTCAATGGCAGAGGAGCTGAACCTAAAAGTGGAACCCTCAAACGATTCCTTTACATTCGTAGACAGCTCAATAGTGAACTCAGGAGGGATGGTAAAAGATGTTCCAGTGCTAATCAACAATACATTAGTTCCAATAGACTTTCATGTGATGGACATCAGGATAGATTGGAACTTTTCCCTACTACTTGGGAGAGCATTCATGGCTACTGTGGAGCCATATGCGATGTGAAGTTAAACTGGTTGTATCTATCTCAATTGATCAAAATATTTTTTATGAACCTGTCAAGAATAAGAAACAAGGCTATCCTGATCGAATTATGCAATGATGCAGAGCATGTGGCCACATGCTTCTGCAATTACAAGTTCGGTGAGGAATCAGAAGTAGGAGCATCGATCGACACCCAACCCAACCCATCAATCGAGAGCCATACTGTTAAATAATCGATCGACACCCACCCTATCGCATCAATCGACACTCAAAAGTCCGAACAACCCCACACCCACCATGGCGACTTAAGTTACAACATAACCTAACTGGAGTACGACGAAGAGTACAAAGACGAAGCAACAATTGAATACCGACGGATTGCTATGGAAGAGGCTGGAGTTTTTCATGTTTCCTATCAACCTGGGATATCGACATCGATCGACGGCCACCATACACCGTCAATCGACATTGAGAATGAAGCAGAAACAGAATGAGATTCAACTGCAGAACGCGAAAGGGAATATGGTTCTTTACAACCTTATGAGTTTGGTATTATGCGAGATCCAGATGGTCATGCAAGAGCTATGGATGGCAGAATTCTACATGTCACGAAGGAAGATGTGGCTGATATACTTGCAATGGCTAATGGAGCTGGCAATCTTTTTGTCCACCAGTCTGATTATCAAGCATCGCTCGACGGTCTACATACACGATCGATCGACACCAAACAGGAATACCAACGACACAGGAGAGATTACGAAGAACACGATGCAGCTTACAGAGAGGAATAACTTATTGAATCTCGCAGCCTAGCACTGGAAGAAGCCGGCTGGGTAATGAACGCAAAAGTAGGCAATCCAGCATCAATATTCGGTATATGTTGGCCATCAAACGACATCAAATGAAGATCAGAATAATTACTTGGACTAGAAGATATAGAAGATGGTTATCTCATACCAGACGATTTTGGAATTTTCAGAGATACTTAATGACATGCATGAGATGTTTACGGGAGATTCTCAATCTACCTAAGGAAGATGTAATCCGAAAGTTTATTTGGATAACAGCAACAACCATCGATCAACGCACAGGTACCGTCATTGATCAACATCAAGAAGAAGAAGCACAAGCCTATCCAATATCAAACATCGATCGACAACAAGATGATGCATCGATCGATACACTATTCCAGAAGTCCACGAGTTATCTACATATAACCCCTTTACTTCAGAAATCCGGGACCGGTCAGTTAGATAAATCCTCTACTGATAGACGGTCGCGTAGAGTATGGAGAGAGAGCTTTTGATGCTGATGGAAGAAGGATTTTCTTTTGGGAAAAGCAAGATGAGTATGGCATCTACAGAGATAAGAATGGTAATGAACGGGCTAAAGACGGATGAATTGTGAATGTGCAAAAGGAAGATATCAGGGCAGTTCTAGAGAGAACTACTATGTTTGAGTACATCTACATATGTTCACCTGAACATGCAGCAAAGATCGCTATGTACAAGAAGAAGCAAGAAACATATAGCAGAGCATAGATTGACAATCTTGTGAATGAGATCTACAACACTCAAGAGATGTCATTAGAAGATTTCTATAGGAGGCTTTATGATGTCAACTATTCTATAGACAAGTGCCTCACCGGTCTGACTACACCCATGGATAAGATGCATAAAGATTTGGATACTGTTCAAAGAAAAAATGCGAGTGGACCAGATAAAGTGACATCAATCGACGGTAGCAACACGCCATCGATCGATACCGATTTCGCCAGACATAAGTACGAAGCAGAAAAACAATTGGAAGACATGTTCAATGAGATTGCTTTTTCTCAAAGCCTAATGAAGGAAGATATTTCTCAGAAATTGTAGGATATATCAGAGACTACAGCTGCCAGACTTAGAATGCGTCAGCGTAATATTGAAAATCTACAAAGGAGAATGCATTCAGTGGAGGTTACTAAGGAGATCATAAAGAATGAGAAAGCTAGAGGAGATGAAGCAATGAGAAGCTTCGTTGGCACATGGTTTCAGAAGAATAAAAGAAGATGTTGACACTTGTTTTCCAAGTGTTGATCCATCTCCATTCTAGTCAGAAAGTTCAAAACGTCGAGGTTAAGACTATAACCAAGCGCTGAGTGGAGTTAAACCACTGTACAATAAGTTTTTGCTTAGGTTTTACTTATACTACTATTTATTTTGAGTTTTTATTTTATTTTTACAGACTATCTACACTACTATCGATCGACATCATAGAGGCACCATCGGTCGACATTGGATCGCGACCATCGATCGACCAAACCAGCCTACCATCGATCGACACTCTCTTACAAAGAGAGGTATTGAGTTCTCTACTTGAGCTATTTACTTATGATTTGATTTTTCCTAACCAGTCCGGGGTGGAGTACACTAGGGACAATGTAATTTAGGCCTGGGGAGGTTCGCTAATGCTATTTTATTATTTATGAGTTTTGTTTACTATATATATATATATAATTTTTTCAAAGGGTTTTATCGAGTAAGAAGAGGACTATGATAAAGATTTATTATTAACTAACCACACTTTAGCACCATTCTTAGTAGGTTGTTTGCAAAGATTACTAGAGATACCAAAGTGGGTCATCCTGCCACTCTATCACACTTGCTTAGAAAGTTTGAAGGAACCAAAGCTAATTTCCAAAACTAATTCTGACATTATTTGCTTGCTTTGGGATTTGGTATACACTGGATCAGATTCCTTCTACAAGTCTGGAAAGTAAAAGTCAGTGTGCTTCTGATTCCCCTCTCTCTCCCATTCAAATTAAAAAAAAAGTTGAACAAGATTTGTTGGCTACAACCATTAAAGCTTGATTCATATGATCCTAGAAATAGAAAAAGGTCAAAAAGAAGTAAACATGATCTGGTAGCAAAAACCATTAGGTCTTGATTCATGGAAGCCTATCCAAACATCTCATTCAATTAAAAAAATAAAATGATACCCTCAAAAAAAGGGAGACATTGACTCAGAAGAAGTGAGAAGAGAGAGGAAACAAATTAGAGAAGACTACATGTGTGTTCATATACTTGCAGAGAGGTAAGAGTATATATATCCTTTGATCGATACTCCCATGGTAAAGCCTGCACTTTTATTTTATGCAAAGAAATGAAATCAGTAGAGGGGCGAGTCAGACTAGTATTCGCTAAGTTTTTGGTAGAATGGATTTGGTTGTTATATCAGGCTAAAGTATATAAAGTTATTGATAGGATGTGGCTGCAATAAAGTAAGGTGACAGTTATACTTAGATATTATGTGAGTCTTCGCTTTTCAAAACCTCTTTTGCAGGCTTGTTTTGATTGAAGACAAGCAAAAGGTCAAGTTTGGGGGAGTTGATATAGCCTATATAGTACTAGTTTTATGCTATATGATCTATTTAGGGCCTATTATGTGTGTCTAGGCTATGTTTTAAGGTCTTTACAGGTCCAGGTACGCTTTGGAGATATATGGAGATACTTGGAGCTTTTGGAGCATTCAGAGGAGAATAATCCGTTGCTGATCATTGAGAGAGTCGAAATACAAGACTAACATCGATCGACGACACTATCTTGACGTCGACCGATGTTACATGACCAGGATCGATAGATGCCTGACCACTTGCCATCGATCGATGACCAATTCACAGAAAACTGATTTCAAACCCAAGTTAGAGACAATACACAAGATTACAAGTTTACCCCTGGATGAGTTTTGACCTAGATTTAGGATTTTATATTTATACTTTATGTATGATACCAAAGAGAAACAAGAGAGAGACGTACGAAGACATACAGTCCTAGGTTCTAGAGTTTTACTATTTTATTTAGGGAGAAGATTCATAACTCCTTAGAGAGATTTGTATTGGAAACCCCGTGTTTTATCTATGCATTATATTCCGATTATATTCTTACTTTGATTATGTTATAGTAGTCAACAACTAGATTTAGGGTTGAATTATAGCAATCATTGATTAGCCCAAAAGTAGGATTGCTAGGTTGAGTTAATATCCATTAATTGAGTTGTTCTTACTGCTTGCATTATAGAGTAGCTAGCTAGGATGTCAAAAGTAGGACATGGACGACTACGAGAGTATGTTCTGTGCCAGAATAGACTCCATTGACTAGGTTGTTAGGCGCATGCGAGAGATGGTCTAATTAGCTTATTGAACATATCGAATCTCGGTCCAACTTCCTTCTGATTTCACCGTCGATCGACACCAGGCCTTAGCCATTGATCGACACCAAGCCTTAACCGTCGATCGTTGGTCTTTTCTTTTGCTCGCAATATGAGAGTTGGAGTTAATTGTCAGAATAGTTAATATTTGAGTTCTAGAATATTTACATATCCGTGCTTCTTATTCCCTACAATTTATTAAGCTGAAAGCCTAGATCTAGCATATTTACATTTACATCTAGTTAGTTTAGTAGCATATTTCTATATTACACTATTGGCATAATTCCATAATTACATTACAAGCATATTTCCATATTGCATCTACACTCTCCAATAAGGAATATTTCTTTGGGACTGATTACTTGTTACCAATATATATAATCACATAGCTTAACCTTTAGGAATAAGAAATCTATTGTGTGCCATTGTTCTCTGTGGATTCGATCCCTAAGTAATACACATGATCTCTCTTGGCAAGAGTATTGTTTCGTGTGTTAGGATTAAGGGTTAATTTGATAGTTAATTGTTTAGGATATTTACACCCTGCTAGAACAGTAAACACCACCATGTCAAATTTGGCGCCGTTGCTGGGGAAAATTGATCACCATTAGATTTAATTTCTAGGGTTAAGTCTAGGTTTGTTTTACTCTCAGGTTACTGATTTTTCTTTGCCTTTGTCATTTAGGTGCATGCAAAATAGTACCAGGAGCAATAAAGGACAAGAATTATTATTCTGAGACCCGCAAAAACTCGAACATACGATCCGCAAAGAAAGACTACAAGGATCGATCAACGGTATACATTCAGCGTCGACCGACACTTTATTTACGGATAGCATTGATCGGGATCAGAACTCTAGCGTCGACCGGCATTGATCACTTAGCATCGATCGATAGCATCTCCCCCGCATCGATCGATGACAGCAGACGAGTTCAGATGGTTGCGCCTATTATTGTGGTTCACAACGAGAATGGAGACTTGGATAACAACCTCAACGGTCATCTGCGTAATGAAGCAGGTCAAAGGATAGACGATAAGGGGGCTGTAATCCCAAATACAGAAGCAGAAGCAGACGCTGCAATAGTCAACCTAAGCTAAAGGCCAAGCTGCTAAAGGCATGGAGATTTCGAGACCAATCAGAACCATGGGTCAAATTTATGTTTGACAAAGTAATGGAGGGACAGCAGAAGATGACTGTGGACTTCAATGAGAAGTTAGATTTCCTGTACCTCCACCTAAACACAAAAATCAAAGATCTCGACACCCGTGTGAGGGAGCTGGAAAGTCAAGTGACTCAGGCGAGTGTAGTCCTTAACAAATACGAGGCTATGGTTAGAGAGAAGGAAGAATCTGGACGTAAACATTATGTCAATGCTATTATTGATGATGATTTCTGGGTAGAAGGCAAGAGAGAACGCGCCTCAAGAGAAAGATTTTCGTATAGGGTTTCAAGCTTAATGAGTTATAGGGAATAGGAAGCACAGATATGTAAATATTCTAGAACTCAAATATTAACTATTATGACCCTTTTAACTCCAACTCTCGTATGCGAGCAAAAGGAAAGACCATCGATCAATGGCTAAGGCCTGGTGACGATCGACGATGAAATCAGAAGGAAGTGTGAGCGAGATTTGATAAGTTCACCAAGCAATTAGACCAGCTCTCACATATGCCTAACAACCTAGTTCAATGTAGTCTATTCTGGCACAGAACCTACTCTTGTAGTCGTCCATGTCCTACTTTCGAGATCCTACTTAGCTACTCTATAATACAAGCATTAAGGACAACTCAATTAATAGATATTAACTTAATCTAGCAATCCTAATTTTAGGCTAATCCATGATTGCTATCATTCAACCCTAAATCTAGTTGGTAACTACTCAGACGTAATTAAAGTAAGAATAATAATATGAATATAATGCATAGATAAAATACTGGGGTTCCAATAAAAATCTCCCTAAGGAGTTATGAATCCTCTCCCCTAAATAATTCCTACAACTATGATGGGTGGTGCACACACACACTTTTCCACAAAACCTAGGCACCTAGCACTCTCTCACCCAGCACACTCAATTTGGTTGCAATACATAAAGTATAAATATAAAACCCTAAAGTCTAGGTCAAAATCGTCCAAGGGTAATCTTGTAATTTGTGTATTGTCTCTAACTTGGGCTTGAAAATCGGCTGTCTGCGAATTGGACATCGATCGATGGCAGATGTGCAACATCGATCGATCTTGGTCATGTAGCATCGGTTGACGCCAATGTTGTGTCGTCGATCGATGCTAATCTCATTACTTTGAATCTCACAATGATCAGCTATGGATTATTCTCCTCTAAATGCTCCAAAAGCTCCAAATATCTCCATATATCTCCAAACCGTATATAGACCTGTAAAGATCTCAAAATATAGCCTAGACAAACATAACAGACCCTAAATAGAGCCTATAACATGGTCTAAAACTGATAATAAATAAGCTATATCAACTCCCCCAAAACTTACCCTTTTGCTTGTCCTCAAGCAAACAAGCCTATGAAAAAGTTTTGAAAAGCGAAAGACTCACATAATGTCTAAGTATAATTGTTACCTTACTTTATTGCAACCACATTATCTCAAGTCAATCACAGAGAAACTTTATATACCCTGTCCTAGTATAGCAACCAAATCCATTTACCAACAACTTAGCAAATACTAGTCTGACTCGCCCCTCTACTGATTTCATTTCTTTGCATAAAATAAAAGTGCAGGCTTTACCTTGGCGAGTATCGATCAATGGATATATAGACTCTTACCTCTGCAAGTATCTGAACACACAAGTAGCCTTCTTTGATTCTTTTCCTCTCTCTCTTCTCACTTCTTCTCAGTCAATGTCTTCCTTTTTTGAGGGTCTCATTTATTTTTTTAATTGACTGAGATATTTGGATAGGCTTCCATGAATCAAGCCCTAACGTTTTTTGCCACCAGATCATGTTTACTTCTTTTGACCTTTATCTCTTTCTAGGATCATATGAATCAAGCTTTAGTGGTTTTAGCCACCAAATCCTATTCGACTCCTTTTTCATTCTGAGGAGGAGAGAGAAGCGAAGCAGAAGCACACAGACTTTTACCTTCCAGACTTACAGAAGGAATCAGATCCAATGTATATTAAATCCAAAAGCAAGCCAAATAATGTCAGGATTAGTGTTTAGAAATCAGCTTTGATTCCTTCAAACTTTCTAAGAAAGTGTGACATAGTGGCATGATGATCCACTTTGGTATCTCTAATAATCTCTGCAAACAACCTTCTAAGAATGATACTTATAGCATGGTTAGTCAATAATAAATCTTGATCATAGTCCTCTTCTAGACTCAATAAAACTTTTTGAAAAACTTATATATATATATATATATATATATATATATATATATATATATAAATAACACTCAAAAACAATTAGTTAGCATTAAATTACACTGTCCAGACTTAAATTACACTGTCCAGAAAACTTCCGTGCTTAAGAAACGTCGCGCTTTTAAAAAATCAAGCTTTTAAAACGTCGTGCTTCCAAAACGTTATGCTTCCAAAACATCCTTCTGATCAATCTAAATCATTTTCTAACCATGGTCTAGCAGCTTATTTGACTCATGGTTCACTTACTATCAATTCTTTGACCCCTCGTATTTCAAAATTCCCGATCGATCCTTGTTGCCCGCGACTCGACCACTAGGTTGATTCTCGACCACTCTTCTATTTTCTCTGACCATGTTAAGTTTTAATAGACCAAAACTTAACATTCCTCCACATGCTTTGATTCCCATAACCTTGGCTCCAAATTCTAAATTACTTTTTTAAGGGTTTCTACAGTGGGTGTCGATCGGTTGTTGAGTTGCAGGACTATCGATCGATGATATGGTTTGGGTGTCGATCGATGCTCAATCTACTGATTTCTCATAACACTCATATTCGCAAAAGTATGTGGCCACAAGCTCTGCATCATTATACAGTTTGTGTGGGAAGCCTTGTTCTAATTTTGACAGGTTCATAAAAGATATTTTCATTAATTAGATATAGATACAACTTGTTTAACTGCATGTCGCATATGGCTCCCACAGTAACCCTGAAGTCTCTCCCAAGTAGTAGCGAAGAGTTCCAATCCTATCCTGATGTCCATCACATGAAAGTCTACTAGGATTAGGGTGTTGTTGATCTGCACTGGAACATCTTTTTACCATCCCTCCTGAGTTCACTCTTGAGTAGTGTACAAATGTGAACGAATCGTTGGAGGGTTCCACTCTTAGGTTCAGCTCCTCTGCCATAGATTTTGGCATAATTCTCACTGAAGATCCAGTGTCACAGAGGGCGTTTGGATATTTGTTTCCTTTGATGAAGCGTGGACCACAAACTTCCTATGATTACTTTTCTTTTTAAAACAGGTCTCTGCTTCATCTTCTCTTTGAGGTGATTGAACATGATTTTTATATCATCATCTGTTTCCCTTGTTTCCCTGAAAAACATCCACAATCTGTGAGTATAATAAGCTTCATCATAAGATATATCTAAAGTAAATTTAAAAACTCTTTTAGCAAAGCCATTCATCTCCTTTCATTGTCTTCTCTACGTTGATGCTTTGGGATCTTTTGCCTCCTCTTTGAGTGTCCCTCATCTTCTCTATCAAGATACATAAATTCAGATGTGTCTATATTCTGTTATGACATTGTTGCTGTTGGACGCACAATCAGACTTGCGTTGAGGTTGGGTAATCGAACTGGGTTTCTACCAAGTCGATCGATGTCAGACATGTATTGTCGACTGATGCTTTCGTTTCTATGTTGATCGAGGTCATGAGTATGGTATCGATCGATGTTAGTCGATTCACACGAGGCTATCGATTCTGTAGGTTTCACTGTCGATCGATTCTCATTGTCTTGTGTCGATCGATGCGAAAGGGAATTGCTGAGTGACATGGAATTTTCACACGAAAGTTGCTGTCTTGGGGTTTCTCTTCCTGCCAGAAATCATCATCAATCAATGCATTGACGTGGTGCTTTTTCCCAGCCTCCATGTTCTCCTTAATCAGGCTTTCATGTCTCCTATGGTCTCACTTGCTTGCATCACTTGATTCTCCAACTTCTTCACATATGTGCTGAGGTTTTTGAACTTGGTATTGAAGTTTGAGGGTACAAATCACCTATCTTTCCATTGAAATCCACAGTCATCTTCTGCTGTCCTTGTAAGAGTCTATCAACCATTGCTTTAATTTTGCTTCCCTGAGTTTCTGGAGGAGGATTTTGGTAGTAGGAAGATCCATATGTCATGTCTTTGTTGAAGGGTCTTCTCTATGAACTCTGATTAAAGTTACTCCTTTGACCAGTACCATAGGAGTTCCTGCTGAAACCTGGATTCCTTGTCTCTGGAAACATTCCCATCAATGTAGTTCACATCCCCTTCTACAATCTCATCTTCTCTAGACTCTATTGCTTCTACCTCTGCAAATGTAACCTGCTTCCTGAGAAATTTGTGAACACTATCCAGCTTTGCTTTTACCTCTTCAATCTTCTCCTTGCTCACTGTTGGAGCTGATTTCTTTCTCTCAAAATTTGTGTTCTTGGTACTGTTGCTAGATGCTAGATTCTCAATCAATCTTGTAGCTTCTTCAGGGCTCCTAGTGCTGAAATTTTCCTTCACTGGCTGTGTCCAAAATCATCTGTTACTGCAATCCAATACCTCTGAGAAAATGCTAAGAAGCTGCACTTCGTTGAACCGTGATGTGGACAATTTCTCTGATGTGACTTGAATCTGATCCTATGAGTTTATGGAAGACTCCTGAAGGTTCTTGTGAAAAAGTAGCAATCTTGCTCTTCAGATCTTATGCTCTTGCGTCATAAAAGAAGTTACGCAAGAAAGCGTTCTTAATGTCAGTCCAATATGTTAGAGATCCTGGTGGTAGCTGCTTAAGCCAATATGAAGCTTCTCCAAGAAGTGAGTACTTGAAGAGCTTACAGAAAAGATAGTCTCAGGAAACTCCATTGGCTTTAAATAGCAGTCAGTATATCCTCAAATCGCTCTAGATGATCCATAGGTTGCTCGTGTCGCAACCCATGGCGTCTACGCTACAAGTCCAAAATAAGCGGGCTTGATCTCAAAATCTTTTCTCTGAAAAGCTGGAGGGAAAATGGCGGATCTGTTGGTGTAAAACTGGTCTGAACGGTTGTAGTCAGCCAGCGTTGTCTGAGAAGCTTGGGCGTTAGCTTCAGGTTGAGCTATTGCCAGTGTCTGCTTCTGCTTCTGTATCAGAGATTATAGTCCTCTGATTGTCTATCTTTTGACCAGCTACATACGCAGATGACCGTTGAGGTCATGCAAGTCTCCATTCTCATTCTTGAACCACTATTATAGGCGCAACCATCTGAACTCGTTTGCTATCGTCGATCGATGCGGATGAGGTGTTATCAATCGATGCTATATGATCAATGTCGGTCGATGCTGGAATTTTGATGTCGGTCGATGCTGTCCGTAAAAGAAGTTGTCGATCAATTCTGAGTAACATGATGTTGATCGATGCTTGTCGTCTTTCTTTGCGGATCTTACGTTCGAGTGTTGTGGGTCTGAGAACAATAAGTCTTGTCCTTTGTTTCGCCTGTACTCTTTGCATGCACCTGAAAAAACAAAGAAAAAATAAAAAATCAGTAAGTTGAAAGTAACAAACCTAGACTAAATCCTAAAAAATAAATCTAATGGCGTTGAATGTTCCCCGGAAACGGCCCCTAATTTGACCCTTGGGGTTTTTATGTTCTAACAGGGTATAAATATCCTAAACAAATAACTGTCAAATTAACCCTTAATCCTAACACACAAAATAATACTCTTGCCAAGAGAGATAAGGTGTAGTACTTAGGGATCGAATCCACAGAGAAACAATGACACACAATAGATTCCTATTTCTAAAGACTAAGCTAGGTAATTTATATATTAGTAACAAGTAATAAGGTCAAGAAAATATAATTTATTAGAAGGTATAGATGCAATATGGAAATATGCTTAATAATGTAAATATGCTAATGTGTAAATATGGAAATATGCCGATAGATTAACTAGATGAATATGTAAATCTGCTAGATCTAGGGTTTCAAGCCTAATGAATTATAGGGAATAGGAGGAACGGATATGTAAATATTCTAGAACTCAAATATTAACTATTCTGACCCTTTTAACTCCAACTCTCGTATGCGAGCAAAAGGAAAGACCATTGATCGACGGCTAAGGCCTGGTGACGATCGACGGTGAAATCAGAGAAAGTGTGGAACGAGATTTGATATTTTCACCAAGGAAAATTAGACCAGCTCTCGCATGCGCCTATCAACCTAGTTCAATGGAGAAATATTCTGGCACATAACTTACTCTTGTAGTCTTCCATGTCCTACTTTCGAGATCCTAGCTAGCTACTTTAAAAATGCAAGCATTAAGTACAATTCAATTAATGGATATTAACTTAACTTAGCAATCCTACTTTTGGGCTAATCATGATTGCTATCATTCAACCCTAAATCTAGTTGATAACTACTCAAAAATAATTAAAGTAAGAATAATAATCTGAATATAATGCATAGATAAAATATTGGGGTCTCCCTAAGTAGTTATGAATCTTCTCCCCAAATAATTCCTAAAAACTATGGTGGGGTTGTGCACACACACACTTTGCCACAAAACCTAGGCACCTTGCACCCCTCACCGAGCACACACAAATCTGGTGCAATACATAAAGTATAAATATAAAACCCTAAAGTCTAGGTCAAAACATGTCCAAGGGCTAATCTTGTAATATGTGCCTTGTCTCTAAATTGGGCTTGAAATTCGGTTATCTGCGAATTGGACATCGATCGATGGCAGATGTGCAACATCGATCGATATGGTCATGTAGCATCAGTTGACGCCAACGTTGTGTCGTTGATGGATGGTAATCTTGTACTTTCACTCTCACCAACGATCAGCTACGGATTATTCTCCTATAATGCTCCAAAAGCTCCAAGTATCTCCATATATCTCCAAAACACACCTGGAACTAAAAATACCTTAAAACATAGCCTAGACACACATAACAGACCCTAAATAGAGGCAAATAACATGGTCTAAAAATGGTAATAAATAGGCTATATCACACGCGTTATAGACGGACGAATTATGAATGTGCAAGGAGGAAGATATCAAGGCAGTTCTATAGAGAGATACTATGTTTGAGTACAGCTCCATATGTTTATCTGAACATGCAGAAAAGATCGCTATGTACAGAAAGAAGCAAGGAACATATAGCAGAGCTGAGATTGACGATCTTCGTGAATGAGATCTACAACGCTCAAGAGATGTCATTAGAAGATTTCTACCGGAGGCTTGACGGTGTCTACTATCCTACAGACAAGTGCCTCATTGGTCTGACTAGACGCATGGATAAGATGCAGCAAGATTTGGATATTGTTCAAAGACAGCATGCGAGTGGACCAGATAAAGTGACGCGATCGACGGCCGCAACACGCAATCGATAGATACCGATTTCGACAGAAAGAACTACGCAGCATAAAAACAATTGGAAGACATGTTCAATGAGATTGCTTTTTCTCGGAGCCATCGATCGACACTCTCTTACGGAGAGAGGTATCGATTTCTATACTTAAGTATTTAGTTATGATTTAATTTTTCCTAACCAGTCCGGGGCGGATTACACTGAGGACAGTGTAATTTAAGTCTGGGGGAGGTTCTCTAATACTATTTGATTTGTTTTGACTATATATATAAGTTTATCAAAAAAATTATTGACTCAAGAAGAGGACTATGATCAAGATTTAATATTGACTAACCACATATTAGCACCATTCTTAGAAGGTTGTTTGCAGATATTACTAGAGATACCAAAGTGGATCATCCTTCACTATATCACAGTTGCTTAGAAAGTTTGAAGGAACTGAAGCTGATTTCCAACACTAGTCCTGACATGATTTGCTTGCTTTGGGATTTGGCATACACTGGATCGGATTCCTTCTGCAAGTCCGGAAGGTAAAAGTCTGTGTGCTTCTGATTCCCCTCCCTCTCCCCTTCAGATAAAAAGATCAAAAATGATTTGGTGGCTACAACCATTAAAGCTTGATTCATATGATCCTCGAAAGAGATAAAGGTCAAAAAGAAGTGAACACGATCTGGTGGCCAAAAAAACCTATCAGAGCTTGATTCATGAAGCCTATCCAAGCATCTCAATCAATTAGAAAATATGATAGCCTCAAAATTAGGGAGACATTGACTGAGAAGAAGTGAGAAGATGGAGAGGAAAGGAATCAGAGAAGACTACATGTGTGTTCAGATACTTGCAGACGTAAGAGCATATATATCCTTTGATCGATACTCGCAGGGTACAGCATGCACATTTATTTTCTGCAAAGAAATGAAATCAGTAAAGGGGCGAGTCAGGCTAGTATTCGCTTAGTTGCTGGTAGAATGAATTTGGTTGCTATACTATGATAGGGTATATAAAGTTCTCTATGATTGACTTGATAGGATGTGGCTGCAATAAAGTAAGGTGACAATTATACTTAGATATTATGTGAGGTCTTCGCTTTTCAAAGCTCTTTCGGAGGCTTGTTTGCTTGACGATAAGCAAAAGGTTAAGTCTGGGGGAGTTGACATAGCCTATTTATTACCAGTTTTAGGCGATGTTATAGGCTCTATTTAGGGTATATTATGTGTGTCTAGGCTATGTTTTAATATATTTACAGGTCCAGGTACATTTTGGAGATATATGGAGATACTTGGACCTTTTGGAGCATTCAGAAGAGAATAATCTGTAGGTGATCATCGAGAGAGTCGAAATACAAAACTGTAGTCGATCGACGTCACTATCTTGGAGTCGACCGATGTTACATGACCAAGATCGATCGATGCTGACACTTGCCATCGATCGATGACCAATTCGAAGACAGCTGATTTCAAGCCCAAGTTAGAGACAAGACACAAGATTACAAATTTACCCATAGAAGAGTTTTGACCTAGATTTTAAGGTTTTATATTTATACTTTATGTATGACACCAAAAAGAAACAAGAGAGTGACGTACGGAGACGTACGGTGCTAGGTTCTTGAGTTTTAGTATTCTATGTAGCGAGAAGATTCATAACTACTTATGAGATTTGTATTGGAACCCAGTGTTTTATCTATGCATTATATTCAGATTATTATTCTTACTTTGATTATGTCTGAGTAGTTACCAACTAGGTTTAGGGTTGAATGATAGCAATCATAGATTAGTCCAATAGTAGGATTGCTAGGTTAAGTTAATATCCATCAATTGAATTGTGCTTAATGCTTGCATTCTAGAGTAGCTAACTAGGATCTCGAAAGTAGGACATGGACGACTACGAGAGTAGGTTTTGTGCCATAATAGACTTCATTTAACTTGGTTGTTAGGTGCATGGGAGGGCTGGTCTAATTAGCTTAGTGAACATATCAAATCTCGTTTACACTTCCTTCTGATTTCACCGTTGATCGAGACCAGTCCTTAGTCTTGGATCGATGGTCTTTCCTTTTGCTCGCATACGAGAGTTGAAGTTAAAAGGTCAGAATAGTTAATATTTGAGTTCTAGAATATTTACATATTCATGCTTCTTATTCCCTATAATTCATTAACCTTGAAACCCTAGATATAACATATTTACATTTACATCTAATTAGTTTAGTAGCATATTTCCATATTACATTATTAGCATAGTTTCATAATTACATACAGCATATTTTCATATTGCATCTACAATCTCCAATAAAGAATATTTCCTTAGACTGATTACTTGTTACCAATATATATAATCACCTAGCTTAACCTTTAAGAATAAGAAATCTATAGTGTACCATTGTTCTCTGTGGATTCTAGCCCTAAGTACTACACCTGATCTTTCTTGGCAAGATTATTGTTTTTTGTGTTAGGATTAAGGTTAATTTGATAGTTTATTTTTAGGATATTTATACTCTGCTAGAACAGTAAACACCACCATTTCATCGTATAACTTCTTTCTTTTAAATTACACGAATCTTTTGTCCTGGATTTATACTTCTTTTTAGATAAGAAATATTTGTCGGGAGTTTTCTAGCATTGATTCTGTCGTGACCGATTTTGACCCCAACAGTTAGCCCCCAGCTCGTTACAACCGTGAGGTTCTAGCGAGTGGTTTGGCAGGTTGGGTAAGTAAGACGGAATCAATGGTTGAGAAGGTCCGTTGAAATTGGTCTATGCACTCCTCCAAGAGTGGAATGCAGTAGGATTGGGGCTGCGCCTTGTGAAGGCTGCCTACGTACCCTTGTAAAAGGGATCAAGCCTTTCGTATTTTGTTCGAGAGTTAAGGTTTTTACTTCCTGTTTTCCAGTGAGACCTTTATGGTTTAGCTGTGTGTTGGGTAGAGATTATCGGGCATGTTGCTGCCAATGGCATTGTATATTGGACCTTTGTTGGCCTCGAGACTAGCCTCGTAGGCTGTTTATTTTGGCCGAGTGTGGCCGTATTTATGTTTTCGGGACTGACAGCGTGTGGCTTCAGATCCCGGCCGCTTTGCGACTTTTTTAATGAATAAACTAGGCTTTTCACTTGAAAAGGAGTTTACGTAGATTCGGATTTTTGTTAAGTGTAGAGGGAAGGATACGAGTTGTCATCTCGCTCCCAACTCTTTTGTGGATCGTCCTATTCGTCGCTCGTTCAAAATGTTTGAGAAGTTTTCCAAAGTTTCGAGAGCTCTTAGATATGGACGAAGAGACATGATTTTAGGATCTCGTATATTTTCGATATCATGCCTTGAGACGTTAGAGACCAGTGTGCTGGGTTTATGGTAAGACCTAGGTCTAATCACGTTTTAGGGGGTGCGATGACTACTTCAGCTTACGTTTTCCGTCTCGCTTTCGACCTGATTCCGTCCCGCATAAAAGTTCCGTGATATGTTCTAGGGTTATGTGACTTCTATGGTCGGAATCGAGCATCTCTTCGGGGACAATTTTTAAGTCTCCCGAAAGTGTGACCAAAATTTCGGATTTCTTTAATAGGCGAATACCCTTGTGTTGGGTGTTCGAGAGCTATCTCTATGAGATGGCTTAGTCTGTTTAGGACGTTGAGAGTTTGTTGTGATCAGCAACAAACTTATTGGTAGATATTACCGTTTTTGAATCTTCGCGAAGGATACATGTTTAAGAAGGTGTGTGTTTTATAGTCGCGGATGGACTGTTTTTAAGGTGAGCATTCTGTTTCGGAAAGTTTTGACGAAAAACAGTTCTTTGAGCGTCAGCGACGTCTCGCTGTGTCGAAGGTTGAGTTTTTCTTTCGTATGCGCATTTCGAGCTTGAACATTTGCGGCTTGAAGATGTGTGGCATCGCAAGGGTTTTGGTTTTAACCTTATGGCAGAGAAATGTTTTGGTTTGTTTGCGGATGTTCGCAGCCAAAACTGTTGTTTTTGTATTATTTGTTAGCGAGGAATTAGAAACAATGGGTCGCGTAAATTTGTCCCTGAGAATATGCGACTTCCTTCACGGTGGCTTTGTGAGGAGTCGCCCGCCCCCCCCCCCCGAGATTTATTTCGTGTATAGTTAAGGATGCTTCGTATAGCTCTAGGAGCTTTGTCACGAGTTTTTCCTTATGTGCCTCTTTTTAGTTGTCAAACGTTGTGGGTTTAGAGTAAACTGCAGAAACATATTGAACTTGGTCGGTTGTTGACAAATTTAAGTTTACCATTAACAGTTTGGTGGTTACAACTAAGTTTCGATATTAAGGATTTATCGTATGATTTCCGATTCTGGGTCATAAAATAATTATTTGCACTTCGTGTTTTTAGACTAATCGTGGATTGTCGTTTTGCCGTTAAGTGATTGGATGGAGCAGTGGTCGCTCAAACATTTTGGGTCGGTCTGAAGGATGTGTTCAGGCCGCATAGCCGAAGACGTTGCTGGTCACGGATTAGACTATGGCACGTTCGTGTTAGCATTAAGGTAATGTTAGTTTAGAACTGTCCTAAAGAGGATGCCAAATTCTGGTTCGGGATTTTTATCGGAAGGCGTAATTGGCGAGGGCCAAAGAGTGTTTGTCAAGATTGATGGGCCGAGTCGGAGTTTTTCGTGCTAAGATGTCCAATGGTGTTAGAAACGAGTTCTACTTTAGGCATCATTTACACGATGAATGTTTCGTATAATGTTCATCGGAAAGTTTCAGAAAGTTTTATTCGCATAACTTGGTGTGGCTATACGAAGGATGTTTCGCGTAAGTTTTACGAGAAGTGAATGGCATAGAATTAAATGAGAATGTCTCTCAAATATTACTCTGATATTTGCGAACGAGGAATGTGTTTTCCTTATTCTCTTTTTCTGCATTGCGAAGTTGTTTTTCACGACACCGATCTTGTTTTCCCGTAGGCTCTTCTGTATAAAATGTTATAGTTATACGAAGGTAATGGTATGATCGGTTTTATGAGGTATCAACATTGCTAAATAATTTTCCGTATACTGCTGCGAGAGTGTGCTTTGTCGAAAGCGTTATCTTGATGCCGAGACAATTTTTTTTTTTGAAATGGGAGTATACGAGTATAGTATACGTACCTACTCCCTCCTTTTTTTTACGAAAGAAAATGGCTGAACCGATATTTTGAAGGGCTTGTGTACGTTTTTTCTTTTGAATATTGGGATGGATCGACAATCTAGGTTGGTTTAAAGACAACTCTAGGATTGTGACTTGGTGAGTTTTGGGTTAACGACTAGGAATATGTCGGTTTTAAGAAATTTCTGGGAACGAAGTCAGTTTTAAAGATGACGTTCGGGTTTCTAGTTCTTTGTTTATTGAGGAAGCGAGCTGAGTATGCGTGGCTATCGTTTCTCGGTTGTCTGAGAGATTAGATCAGTTTGCAAGATATGCCTGAACAGTCACAGAACAATAGATCGAGACAGGAAAATGCCTAAGACTTAGCTCGCTAGACTATTCTCCTAAGTTCCTTAAATTTTTATGGCGATCTCTGAAGCGTTTTTATTTCTTAGTACATTTCTACGAAAAATTCAAAGTCTGATTTCAAAAACTTCCAAAGCCGGCTATACCTTAGTTTTCTCGAATGTTTGGGTTAACCTCTTCTCATTTTTCTTTCTCATATCCCCTTCCTCTCCTCGTGTTTGTATGCCCATTAAGAATGGTAAAGATATTAGTTCTTCCTAGCCGCGTTTAGGCTCGAACCTGTCTTGCAGTTTTGGTTCGTCGATCCATATTTTTTCGATATTGGAATTTATCCATGAAACTTGACATTTATTTTCCGAACCTGAATTTTAGCTTCTCCTGAAAATAAAAGATAGACCGTGATAATATCATTGGGCTCGATTTTGTCTAAAATAGTAAGTGTGCTTTTAGTCGTGTTTCAGACCTTTTCAGACCATTTTTTGACTTAAACATTTTACGATTTCTTCGACAGAATACCTTTGATACGACTTCAATTTTTATATGAAGGTTCAAATTAATTTTATAGTTGAGGCGACCAGGGTGTTAAGTTTACGCTGGCGTTTTTTAAGATCAATCTGAATTCATACGAAAACAAGTCTTTGCGGTTTTGTATCGTAAAGTTCCAATGGAAACTCCAATCGAGACGAAACAAGAGACGTTTCGATCGAGATACAAAGGAGAACGCAAAACATGAGGTAAGGGCGAGTAGGATGCCAAAGAGGGCGAGTAGATGCCCAATAGGGCGAGTAGGACTCCCAAGAGGTCGAGTAGGAGCAAAGCCAAAAAGTTTAGGCAAGTCTTACTTGTTTTTGTCATAAAATATCAATGGAAACTCTGATTGAGATGAAACGAAAAGCGTTTCGATCAAGATTCGAAAGAGAAAACAAAGGATAAGCTCACCAAGGCTTTCCCCAACTCACATGAGGCGAGTTGGACGGTGTGCGTCCAGCTTGTTTTGATCGTAAAAATCTCAACAGAAACTCCGATTAAGACGAAATCGAAAAGCATTTTGATTGGGATTCAAATGGATAACGCAAAGATGATCCAAAGGACTGATCGAAGGTACAAATTTCCAAACGGGCGAGTTGGCTAGGTCGTTTGGTCAAGTCACCCACATGGGCGAGTTGGATGGCTCGTTTGGGTCCAACTCACTGAACGGGCGAATTGGACGGCTCGTTCGGTCCAAATCGCCCATTCGGCGAGTTGGACGGTGTGCTTCCAACTTGTTTTGATCGGAAATTAAGACGAAATCGATTGGATAAAATGTGTTTCGATCGGGATTAAAGAGAGAACGCAAAGGTGATCCAATGACTGCTAGTTTCGTCCAAATCGCCCGTTAGGCGAATGGTGGGGTCATCAGTAAATACATTATCCCTAGTGTCTACCTATCCCCAGTGGTCGACCGATGGTTAACTCAAACTTAGGGTTTAGGAGATCGCCTTCGCGCATCTCAACTGAGTGTCGATCGATGTCATAAGGTTGGTATTAATTGATTATCATTCTAAATATTACTGTTTGCGGTTTGATGGATTATCTAAACTTCCAATTCAACTCTCATTTGTTACCAGTTATTTAGATTTGTTTAAGATATGTTACACGTTATAAACCAAGGCTCTCACTTGTGCTATAGAACCCTAATTTCTAAGATTGAGGTGATCAAGTTCAATTTAGCATTAAGAGCAACTTAAACAAAGAACGAAGAAGATTACACTTAAGCAATTACATACAACATAAGCAATACATTACTACCTTTGATAACCCTAGATATAACATTGAATTACTCAGACATAGAAATAAAGAACATGATTAAAGTCTGAATGAATTGCATATAGTAAACTGAGTAAAAAATAAGGAGTTTAATATCTTCTTTGTAATGATGATCAGATCTCTCTCTCCAATATATGTAACAAGGTGTTCCAACTCTCAACTCTAAAAATTTTGTGTAACTTAGAAGATATCTTTTCTTAGGTCTTTTCCGCTTAGGTTAAAACTAAGATAGAAAATCCTATTAAATTGTCTAATTTTTGGCCAGAGACTTGTTTTGCAAATGATGGAACTTTTAGGTAAAACTTGTAATTTCTCAAGCTTTCATTAATCTTGCAGTCGACTTGGCTGTCGATCGACGCACAATGTGTGACGTCGATCGTTGATTGGCACATAAACTGGTTCCGGCTCTGACTTTCTGGTGAGCATCCAAAATGCTCCAAAATAGCCCAAAATCTACAAATACTTCCAATGAGTACCTAGACTTGTAAATATTCTAAAACAGTACCAAATGCATATAAAAGAATCTAAAATACTCTATATATCATAGGTAGAATCAGTAAAATCCATGGCATATTAACTCTCCCAGACTTAACCTTTTGCTTGTCCTCAAGCAAACAAATCTGTGAAAGAGGTTTTGAAAAGCGGAGACTCACATAATGTCTAAGTATAACTATCACCCTACTTTGTTGCAACCAAATCCTATTAAGTCAATTATAGAGGAACTGCATATACCATATCCAAGTATAGCAACCAATTTCATTCTACAAGAACTTAGCAAATACTAGTGTGACTCACCCCTTTACTTATTTCATTTCTTTGCATAAAATAAAAGTGTAGACTTTACCCTGGGAGCATCGATCAAAGGACACATGGACCCTTATCCCCTGCAATTCTGGACAAACGTGCACAAAGTCTTCTTTGATCCCTTTCTTCCCCTTTTCTCTCTTCTCTGAATCTTTTTGGATCTCAAACTTAATGGACAATGACGCTGATACATTCCATCTTGCCATCTCATTTCGCTTAAAAAAAAAACAAATTTGTAGGCGAATAGTGGGGTCATCAGTAATGTACCTATCCCTCGCTTCCAACAATGTGTGATCGTTCGTTCGAATTAGAATAATGGGGTCATTGGTAATGTACCTACCCCTCTGCATCTTGGGAAGTCATCTCAAACTTTTAAGCTTTTAGGTAGATGCTGAAGAGAGTTGGGGAACAAGGGGTGCAATGACTTGTTCCTACAGACTTGCAGAAGAATCCGATCCACTGTATACCAAGCCCTAAAGCAAGAAAATAATGTTAGGATTAGTGTTGGAAATCAGCTTTCGGTTCCTTCAAACTTTCTAAGCAAGTGTGATATAGTGGAAGGATGATCCACTTGGTATCTCTGGCAATCTCTGCAAACAACCTTCTAAAATGGTGCTAAAGTGTGGTTAGTCTATAATAAATCTTGATCATAGTCCCCTTCTTGATTTAATTAAAAAAAATTGAAAATTTATAAATACAGTAAACAAGACTCAAAAAAAAAATAGCATTAGCTAACCTCCCCCAGACTTAAATTACACTATCCGCAGTGTAATCTGTCCAGGTATGGTTTAGAAAAAATAAATCATAAGTAAGCAGTGTTATAGAAAGGCGAGTATACCAAACTCCGTAAGGATTATCGATTGATGGTGATAGGTGAGTGTCGACCGATGGTTAATCATCACCATCGACCGCTGGTGAACTTTGGTGTCCATCGATGGTGGACTCGAACTGTTTGCCATACCTCTCTGTTAGTTCGCCATAGATCGACAACAATGAAGCGTCGTCTATCGATGTTAGGCTAATGGACCAAAATCGTGTGTATGCCTACTCTCCAATCTGATCATATCTCATTGGGTTGGCTCTGTTAGACACTCAAACACACATCAAAACATCCAAACAACAATAAATAAATGAGTCTAAGTCCAAAGGCAACAAAACAAAATAAAATAAGTACGTGCATAAGTCTGAAAATGAAATAAGAGACGAAGGAGCAACTAAGGAGCTACTCCTCGTCGAGGTATCCATGTCTGGCTGCTGAGGCTGTGGTGCGGGGTGCTGGTGGCGATCTCGCTCTGGTCCTGGGACGGCTAAAACACTGGCACCTAGACATCGTCTCCACCCTAGCCCATATGGCATGAAGTGCGTCCACTACGACTCTCTGAAGACACCATGATCGTGAATGGGGATCTCTGGGATCTGAGGGAAAGCTGGGAGAGATGGAGGTGGCTGTTCTGGCTCGTCTCTGCTGCTGCTGCTACCTGGATGGGCTATTCTGAGGCCTCCTCTGCGGCGTACCTTGAGAGGTGCTGTGTGGAGGGGCTGCTCAGCTGGTCGGAATGGGAGGCGCTCTAGGTCATCAGCAAAGTCTGTAACCTCTCGCGCTGGAAGCTCTATCATTCCTAGGACCCTCTTCATCCACAAATACCAATAGCACCCCTCCTTCAGCCACTGAGTCCGTCATCAAGTGCCCCTCGTCTATGTACCGTATCGCCCTCTCTATTGTGGCTCCCTCAAAGCTGATACCAAGAAAGCTGAATAAAGGCGTAAACAAGCTCCCAACCGTCTCCTTCTTTGATCCAGAACCCTTGAAGGGTTTGTCCTTCAGGGTCGCCAAGTTCTCAGCAAAGATAGTTCCCAAGTTCACCCGCTGATCCTCACTGGTGTTGGGAAGACCTCATCATCGAGCCCAAACCAAATCCCTGATGGAGTAGTAAAGCAGTGTGAGCTCCTGAACCCTAACCTTGTTGGGCTCCATCTTGCACAACAGAGGTGTTGGCAAGGACCTTCAGGAAGTAGCACAAGGTGGGGTTACTGACGTCCGTCTGAGTAGCAGAGCATGAATCAAAGTGGCCTGTTCGCGATGAGTCCCCAAAAAGTAGGCTGACCAGGGAAAGGAAGCGACTGTACAACCCTAAATCTAGTCGAACCCATAGATCTCACAGAGCTGCGATGATGATCCGGTACTTGACGCCTCTGATGAGAAAAGTCAAGGTAGCCTCATTCCCACCTTTACTCTAGGGCTCTTGTAGAGCACCCGAGCAGTGGCGATGCACCTCGTGATGAGGTCGGGGTAGAGAGGATATGTCTTAGTAACCATGGTTCCCAGTCCAGCTCATGCACCATCTGCTTGAAGTTGTCATGAGTCCTAGCTTCTTCAAGATGCATCTGTCGATGAACTTGGTGGGCTCAATAGAAAGCGATTTGCCAAGATTATAGTAGAGGTTGTCCAAATCACCCCAGTCCTCACGTACTGGATGAAGGGTGCATTCCCTCTATGCTACAGCCTTTCGAGTGGTTGGGGTAGTCCCTCGAATGTCACGATTAAGCTTTCTTCTTCCTTTAGCCAAGGGCATGGGGGACCCCGTGGAGGAGCACTGGAGCTACCGGCCTCGTATCGTGCTTTGGTTCGTCTCTCGTCCATCTTCATTTAATCAATAAAGCCAAGAATCAGAATCAATGTCGAGATAAAAAACAACCATCGATCGATGGTACCTCATGGGCATCGATCGACAGCACCTCATGGTCATCGATCGACGGCGCCTCATGGGCATCGATTGATGGTTCATTCGCAACAATGGGGTACACAATCAAAAAAAATAAACTCAAATCATGAAATCATGTGTAAAGATAGTAAATAGTCCTAATTTAAGTTCTCCATACCCTAAATCATCCTAAATTCTGAGCTAAACTAGAAAATTCATTTTTTCTTCAAACCCCAATAAGTTACCTAAACTATAGATTTAGAGAAATAACCTTGATGATTGGCTAATTTAGTGAACTAAAGAGATAGAAACGGGTGAAAATCGAGTTGGGTTTGGCTCAAAAGCGAGCAAATCGGCCAAAAATCGACATAAAAATTTGAGTGTTGAACTCGGAGGGTGTTTTTGGCGGTTTTGGGAAAAAACTGATTTATGAAATGGGGTCATGTCGAGTTAACCTACTCGATCACTCGGATCGCGGTCCGATAGGGGCGTCGATCGATGGTGCTGTTATGTGACTCTTTTTTCACTCAAGCAAACAAGCCTGTGAAAGAGTTTTTGAAAAGCGAAGAATCACATAATGTCTAAGCATCACTGTCACCTTACTTTACTGCAACCACATCCTATCAAGTCAATCATAGAGAAAATTTATATACCTATCATAGTATAGCAACCAAATCCATTCTACTAACAACTTAGCAAATACTAGTCTGACTCGCCCCTCTACTGATTTCATTTCTTTGCATAAAATAATAGTGGAGGCTTTACCTTGGGAGTATCGATCAAAGGATATATGGACTCTTACCTCTGCAAATATCTGAACATACAGGTAGCCTTCTCTGATTCCTTTCCTCTCTCTCTTCTTACTTCTTCTCAGTCAATGTCTCCCTTGTGTTGAGGGTATCATTTTTTTTAATTGCCTGAGATATTTGGGTAGGCTTCCATGAATCAAGCCCTAATGACTTTTGCCACCAGATCCTGTTCACTTATTTTGACATTTATCTCTTTCTACGATCATATGAATCAAGATTTAATGGTTGTAGCCACCAAATCCTGTTCGACTCCCTTTTTTTTAATCTCAAGGGGAGAAAAAGTGAAATTAGAAGCACATAGACTTTTACCTTCCAGACTTGTAGAAGGAATCCGATCCAGTGTATACCAAATCCCAAAGCAAGCAAATAATGTCAAGATTGATGTTGGAAATCAGCTTCGGTTCCTTCAAACTTTCTAAGCAAGTGTGGCTATATAGTGGCAGGATGATCCACTTTGGTATCTCTAGTAATCTCTGCAAACAACCTTCTAAGAATGGTGTTTATAGCATGGTTAGTCCATATAAATCTTGATCATAGTCCTCTTCTAGACTCATTAAAACTTTCTAAAAACTTATGTATAAATAAAACTCAAAAACAATTAAATAACATTAGCGAACCTCCCCAGACTTATATTACATTGTCCCCAGTGTAATCCGCCCCCAGATTGGTTAGAAAAATTAAATCATAAGTAAATAGCTTAAGTATAAAACTCGATACCTCTCTCTGTAAGAGAGTGTCGATCGATGGTCGGTTAATAGTGTCAATTGATGCTAAACCTGTAAGTTTCTACTTCTTATAAAGGCCTCAAAATAAAACACAATATCAATATACTTCCCCCAGACTTAAACAACATTATCACCAGTGTTATACATCTTCAGATTGGTGAAGAAATACAATCAAAAGGACCAGATTTAACAAGGATACACGATATACCTGCTTGCTGATAGTGACTCGTCGATCGACACAGTTAAGTGGCTATCGATCGATGCGATGGTTACTATGTCGATCGACAGTGATCAATGTGTCGGTCGATGTTCTATGCAGACTATCTTCCTCGTTTTTTTCTTGGTTTTGGAATAGGAAACTTGCAATAATAAAATAATATTCAAAATTAGACTAATATAATCAAAACTTAATAAACAATGGGTTGCCTCCCACTCAGCGCTTGGTTATAGTCTTAAGCTCTACCATTGCGTTGACTAGAAAGGAGGTTGATCAACACTTGGAAAAAAGTGTCTACATCTTCTTTGCTTTCTGAAACCATGTACCGATGAAGTTTCTAACTGCCTCATCTCCTCTGATTTTCTCGTTCTTTATGATCTCATTAGTAACTTCCAGTGAATGCATTCTTCTTTGTAGATTCTCAATATTGCACTGGAGCATTCTAAGCATGGCAGCTGTAGTGTCTTATATCTCCTCAATTTCTGAGAAATATCTTCCTTCATCAAGCTCTGAGAAAAAACCATTTCATCGAACCTATCTTCTAAGTGGTGGTCTGTTGCGGATATCTGTCTGTGGAACTCAATATCAATCGATGGAAAGCTGTTCTGCAGATCGATGTCACTCTATCCAGTCTACTCGCATGCTGTCTCTGAAAAGTATCCATCTCTTGCTTCATCTCATCCATGGCATGTAGTCAATTGGTGAGGCATTTATCAATAGGATAGTAGACATCAATCCAAGCCTCATGTAGAAATCATCTAGTGACAATCTCTTGAGCTTTGTAGATCTCATGCACAATATTATCAATCTCTGCTCTGGCTGTTTGTCTCTTGCTTCCTTGTAGACATAGAGATCTTTGCTTCATGTTCTCTGATTGTTGTTATAATGGTATCGATCGATGTGTTCTTCTTGTTGTCGATCAATGGTTGAGTTTGAATTGGCTCGTGACTCTGCTCCTCGTTGTCGATCGATGCTGCAGGTACCTATGCGTCGATCGATTGCTGGTTGATGTTGTCCAAAGAAATTTTCTGATCGTTCAGCCAAATAAGGGCGCCTGCTACATCTTTCTTAGGGTAGAGTTAGAATTCTCCCATAAAGACCTCGTGCACGTCCTTCTACATCTATGAAAATTCCAAACTCATCTGGTCTGAGATAACAAGCTTTTTTTTCTTTTGTTCCAAGTGAATGTTCTGGTTTTCATTTGATGGCCAAGATAGGCCGATTGTTGATTCTGGATTGCCTACTCCTCGCGTTCATTAACCCAGCCAGCTTCTTCCTATGTGTAATCTGAATCATATTCTTCGTAGCTTCACCGTATCCTTGGCATGCCCAATTGTTGTTGATCGATGGTATATAGTTACAATTGATCGATGCTCGATAATCAGACCGGCGCCCAAAAAGGTTTCCAGCTCCATTGACCATTGCAAGTATATCTTCTAACATTTTTCCTTCGTGACGTTTAGAATTATGCCATCCATAGCTCTTGCGTGACCATCTTGATCTCTCATAATACTGAACTCATCTGGTTGTTAGATAACCAGACTTCTTTGTCGCTTTTTCTTCTGAATCACGTTCGGTTACTGCTTCGTTCTCAGAAATCGATCGATGGCGTATGGTCGCCGTCGATTTCACCGGTTTATTGGGAAACATGAAAAACTCCAGAATCTTCCATAGCAAACCCTCGGTACTCTATCATCTCTTCTTCTCTGTAGTTTGCATCGTCTTCGAGGTGAGCTGGGTTGTAATTGTAATCAGCATGGTGGGTGTCGGATCAGTTCTGGGTTATGGGTGTCGATCGGTTTTGGGTTATGGGTTTCGATTCGATTAATGAAGTGTGGGTGTCGATCGATTGTTGAATTTTACAGGACTGTCGATCGGATGATAGGGGTTGGTTGTGCGATGCAATGCGAAAGAGAATTGCCGGAGTGACATGGAATTTTCCACACAAAAGTTGCTGTCTTGGGTTTCTCTTCCTGCCAGAAATCATCATCAATCAATGCATTGATGTGGTGCTTTTGCCCAGCCTCCATCTTCTACTTAATCAGGCTCTCATGTTTCCTAATGTCTCACTTGTTTGCATCACTTGATTCTCCAACTTCTTCACATGGGTGCTGAGGTTTTCGAACATGGTATTGAGGTTGGAGGTACCGACCATCTATCTTCCATTGAAATCCACAGTCATTTTTTGCTGTCCCTCTAAGACTCTATCAACCATTGCTTCAATCTTGCTTCCCTGAGTTTCTGGAGGAGGATTTTGGTAGTAAGAAAATCATATGTCATGTCGTTGTTGAAGGGCCTGCGCTGTGAACTCTTATTAAAGTTACTTCTTTGACCAGTACCATAGAAGTTCCTGCTGAAACTTGGATTCCCTTGTCTCTGAAAACCATTCCCATCAATGTAGTTCACATCCCCTTCTTCAATCTTCATCTTCTCCATACTCTATTGCTTCTACCTCTACGAAAGTAACCTTCTTTCTTAGATATTTCTGAACACTATCCAGCTTTGGCTTTTACTTCTTCAATATGATCCTTGCTTACTGCAGGGGCTGATTTGTTTCTTCCAAAATCTGTGTTTTTGGTACTGCTGCTAGATGCTAGATTCTCAATCAATCTTGTAGCTTCCTCAGGGCTCCTAGTGCTGAAATTTCCTTCACTAGCTGTGTCCAAAGCCATCTAATACTGAAATCCAATACCTCTGTAGAAAGTGCTAAGAAGCTGCACTTCGTTGAACCCTTGATGTGGACAGTCTCTCTAGTATGACTTGAATCTGATCCATGAGTTTCTAAAGACTCTCAAGGTTGTTGTGAAAAAGTAGCAATCTTGCTCCTCGGATCTTAAGCTCTGCGTCATCAAAATAAGTTACGCAAGAAAGTGTTCTTAATGTCAGTCCAGGAAGTCAGAGATCCTAGTGGTAGCTGCTTAAGACAATATGAAGCTTCTCCAGCAAGTGAGTACTTGAAGAGCTTACAGAAAAGATAGTCCTCAGGGACTCCATTGGCTTTAATAGCAGTCACTAGATCCTCAAATCGCTCCAAATGATCCATAGGGTGTTCGTGTCGCAACCCATGGTAAGGCGTCTGCGCTACAAGTCTGAAGAAAGCAGTCTTGCTCTCAAAATCGTTTCTCTGAAAACTGGAGGGCGAATGGCGGATCTGTTGGCGTAGAACTGGTCTGGACGATTATATTCAGCCAGCGGCTTTCCGAGCAGCTTCGGCGTTAGCTTCAGGTTGAGATATTGTGGTGTCTTCTTCTGCTTCTGGTTTTGTATCAGGGATTATAGTGACCTGATTGTTTACCGTTTGACCTGCTGCATTATGCAGATGACTATTGAGGTCATGCAAGTCTCCAGTCTCATTTTGAAACACTATTTTAGGCGCAACCATCTGAACTCGTTTGATGTCGTCGATCGATGCGGATGAGGTGCTGTGGATCGATGCGGATGAGGTGCTGTGGATCGATGCGGATGAGTGCTGTCGATCGATGCTATATGATCAATGTCGGTCGATGCTGGAGTTCTGATGTCGGTCGATGCTGTTCGTAAAGAAGTGTCGATCGATGCTGAGTAGATGCTGTCGATCGATGCTTGTCGTCTTTCTTTGCGGATCGTACGTTCGAGTTGATTTGGGTCTGAGAACAGTAAGTATTGTCCTTTGTTGCTCATGGTACTCTTTTTCATGCACATGAAAAACAAAGAAAAAGAAAAATCAGTAACTTGAAAGTAACAAACCTAGACTAAATAAAAATAAATCTAATGGCGATCACTTTTCCCCGACAATGGCACCAAGTTTGACACTTGGGTGTTTTTATATTTAACAGGGTATAAATATCCTAAACAAATAACTGTCAAATTAACCCTTCATCCTAACACACAAAATAATACTCTTGCCAAGAGAGATCATGTGTAGTACTTAGGGATCAAATCCACATAGAATAATGTCACACAATAGATTTCTTGTTTCTAAAGACTAAGCTAGGTAATTATATATATATTGGTAACAAGTAATAAGTTCACGAAAAGATTCCTTATTAGAAGGTATAGATGCAATATAGAACTATGCTAATAATGTAAATATGGAAATACGCTAATAATGTAAATATGGAAATATGCTGATAGATTAACTAGATGCAAATGTAAATATGCTAGATCTTGGGTTTCAAGCTTAATGAATTATAGGGAATAGGAGGCACGGATACTTAAAATATTCTACAACTCAAATATTAAATATTCTGACCCTTTTAACTCCAACTCTCATATGCGAGCAAAAGGAAAGACCATCGATCGACGGCAGGCCTAGTGTCGATCGACAGTGAAATCAGTAGGAAGTGTGAACGAGATTTGATATGTTCACCAAGCAACTTAGACCAGCTCTCGCATGCGCCTAACAACCTAGTTCAATGGAGTCTATTCTGGCACAGAACCAACTCTCGTAGTCGTCCATGTCCTACTATCGAGATCCTTGTGAACTACTATAGAATGCAAGCATTAAGCACAACTCAATTGATGGATATTAACTTAACCTAGCAATCCTAGTTTTGGGTAATCCATGATTGCTATCATTCAACCCTAAAACTAGTTGATAACTACTCAGGCATAAATACTAGGGTTCCAATACAGATCTCCCTAAGGAGTTACGAATCTTCTCCCTAAATAAATCCTACAATTATGGAATGCTAGTGACACACACACTTTGCCACAAAACCTAGGCACCAAGCACCCCCCCCCCTATTTTTATGGTGCAATACATAAAGTATAAATATAAAACCCTAAAGTTTAGGTCAAAACTCGTCCAAGGGTAATCTTGTGTATGGTCTCTAACTTGGGCTTGAAAATTGGCTGTCTGCGAATTGGACATCGATCGATGGCAGATGTGCAACATCGATCGATCTTGATCATGTAAACAACGGTCGACACTAACGTTGCATCGTCGATCGATGGTAGTCTTGTACTTTGGGCTCTCACAACGATCAACTACGGATTATTCTCCTCTAAATGCTTCAAAAGCTCCAAGTATCTCCATATATCTCCAAAACGCACCTGGACCTGTAAAGACCTCAAAACATAGCCTAGACACACATAACATACCCTAAATAGAGCCTTAACATGGTCTAAAACTGGTAATAGATAGGCTATATCATCTATAAGTGGTGTTCAGTGCACCACACCCTCCGACTTAAACTTTTATCTTCGGGAGAATCATCATTTGGAATCAAAGGATTATAAGTGACACTGATATCTATTGGAATGATTATTTCATCGCCCTTTTTGAATGTATCTTCGGTCGATGGTGTCTGGACTAAATTGATCGATGCTTTATGGATATAATTTTTTGATGGTCATAGCATGTCGTCGATCGATTCCACTTCATGTGGCGAACTGACACTACCAACGAAGGTTGATTCTGCTAAGTAGACATTTAATGTGGGTAAGAAATCATCTATAGGGACGTCGTCATCTACTCTTATTCATGATAAGTGATCTGCGACTCCATTTTTCACTCCTTTCTTGTCGTTTACTTCTATATCAAATTATTGGAGAAGTAAAATCCGTCGTAAAAGTCTCGGCTTAGCGTCCCTTTTCTTCGTTAAGTATTTCAATGTTACGTGGTCGGTGTGAACAACTACTTTTGAAACCGACTATATAGGATCAGAATTTCTCGAAGGCGAATACCACGACCAATAATTATTTTATGTTTTCGCATAATTGCGTCGCGCATCATCGAGAGTTTTACTGTCGTAGTATATAGCATGCAACTTTTTATCTTTATTTTTCCCAAGTACTCCACCCACAGCGAAATCGCTAGTGTCGCACATAATCTCAAATGGTAGATTCCCAGTCTGGTGCTTAGACAATAGGGGCAGATTCTAGCGCTGACTTTATTTCTTTAAAGGCTTTCAAGACATTCAGATGTAAATCAAATTTCTCCTCTCTGCATAGGAGTGCAATAAGGGGGTCAAACAATTTTGCTAAAATCTTTTATGAATCTCATATAGAATCCAGCATGTCCTAGAAAATTTCTAAAGTCCTTGACATTAGTGGGTGGTGGCAGTCCTGTCATTACTTCAATCTTTGCCTTGTCTACTTCAATTCCAGCTGCTGAGATCTTGTGTCCCAAGACAATCCCGTTGTTAACAAATAAAATGGCATTTTTTCCTAGTTCAAAACCAGAATTTTCTCTTTGCATCTAGCTAATACCTTAAAACATGTTATCAAAACATGTTTTTGATATAGACCATATACTGTGAAGTCGTCCATGAAGTCCTCGATCATATCGGTGTATATCGACATCATGCATCTCTGGAAAGTTGTAGGGGCGTTACCGAGTCTGAATGGCATTCTGCGATATGCGAACGTTCCATAGGGACAGGTAAAGGTGGTATTTTCTTGATCGTCCGGATGTATCGAAATCTGGAAGAATCCTGAATACCCGTCGAGAAAACAATAATATTCGTGGCTTGCAAGCCTCTCTAACATCTGATCGATAAAGGGTAAAGGGAAATGATCTTTTTGTGTGGCAGCATTCAGCTTCCTGTAATCGATACACAACATGTGTCCGGTGACAGTTCTCATAGGGATCAATTCATATTGTCATTCTATACTACTATAATTTTTCCTTTTTTTTGGAACAGCATGAACTCGACTGACCCAGTTGCTGTCCGAGATTGGGGTAAATAACACCTGCTTCTAGAAGCTTCATGATTTCCTTTTTAACTAGTTCCTTCAGGTTGGGGTTCAATCTCC
The DNA here is from genome assembly GCA_905132765.1 of Moricandia arvensis. Taxonomy (NCBI): domain Eukaryota; kingdom Viridiplantae; phylum Streptophyta; class Magnoliopsida; order Brassicales; family Brassicaceae; genus Moricandia; species Moricandia arvensis. Next base: position 11,593 of record CAJHQP010004740.1, on the reverse strand, counting down.
TCTGATGGTCAATGGATGATTTGGATTCATCATCAAGGTGTATCCTATGCATACATAAATTGGGAGAGATTCCCAGGATGTCATCTAACGTATATCTGAGAGCCTTGCGGTGCTTCTGCAGTTTATTCAGCAACAATGCTTGCTCTCCGCTACTCAAGTTGGCATTTCTGATGATAGGATAAGAGTTTCCGTAAATAAAAAGCGTATTTTGGACCTGCTAGAAGTGGTTTAAGCTTGATTTAAGGTGCTCTCGCTTTGCTCCAGTCGTCGGTTACAGCACATTGTCAATCGATGGGGGTCGATAGATCGAGTTCTTCAATATCGGCATTGAAAACTTCTTCTGTGGCATCCATTAACCTTGTATACGCTTCAGCCCGATCATCTAACGCAAAGATGTCGCCTTCAGGAGATGTGATTGATCACTCTAGAGGATCGTTTGAGCATAAATCCATGAATGATTCTTCTGCTAGGTCGGAAAGGTAATCAATATAGTAGGTTTGACCATCAATCAAAGGCTGTTTTATTATCTTTTCCATGTCAAATACCATCGGTATATTTCTGATGTTGAGGCATGTACATCCTTCTCTGACATCAATGATCGCTCCGGCAGTGGCCAGGAAAGGTCTTCCTAAGATATCGGGTTTCTGGGTTCCCGCTCATATTTAAGCACTATAAAATCTGCAGGTATATCGCAGTCATGAATGCGTACGGGCACGTCCTCAGTACACCTTCCAGAATTCTAGTGGATCTATTAGCTAAAACGAGAGTGGCCCTGGTAGGTTGAAGTTGCGTTAGCCCGGGTGACTGCAACTGAATAAGGCATCAAGTTTACACTAGAGCCTAAATCGCATAGGGATCTTTGGAATCTCTCATCGCTAATAGTGCTGTCCAGAACAAAACTAGTGGGATCATGGAGTTTAACTGGATTTTTCCTTGAATAATTTCACTCACTTCTTCGGATACCATCATCATGCAGTGTTTTGTTTCATGGAATCCTCGCGATGCCGCATCTTTCATGTACTGCTTAATAGCAGACGAGATGTGAATGGCATCACTTAGCGGCATCTAACTGCTTCTTTTTCGTCTTAACATTTTCTTGAGGAAAGGGGGGTTTCGGTTAGTGGACCTATGTTCTAACCGGTTTGGTTGGTTCTGGGTCAGAGCGTCGATCGCTTCTTGCTTCAGAGAATTGATCGATTATAGGTTCGGAATGTCGTTCAACTCTCGGTAATGAATGTGTGTCGATGTTTCCTACTTCCGTGTTATTTCACTTCAGTTCAGTAAACAATTCCTCAAGGTCATCAGTCTGGTCCAATCCTTCAGTCTCGTCAATTTCGAGCGGGACAAGGTGCGATTTTTCTTTTTCATCTGTCGCTATTTTTGTGAATTCATCGATAGTGATGCTCTCTTTAACGCCAGGGCTGAGTTGTCTACTTCTTCGTAAAACTACGACATTACAATGGATCCTAGGGTTAGAGTCCATGTAAGAATCTGTCCTCTCTCCTGATGGACATACCGTTAATCGCCACTTGTTTGTTGATCATCTTAATGTGTTCGCTCAGAGTTTCGAATTTTTTCGTCATCTCTGAGTATATCAGATCTAAATTCTCATTGAGGTCGGCGGCTATTCTATGGTTTCCTGTGAACACTTGATTCATCTTTGAATTGAACTTTTTCGTGTTTGTTCACAGTGGTGTCCTAGTTGCTTGTGAAATTGCTAGCGCTTTCCTTAAATCGTTAGTTGTTCAGACTCATCACATTAGAGAACTCAACTCGTTTTTCGAAGTCGGAAGAAACAGCATCTTCCTTACCATAATGTTGAGATAAGCTATTTCCGTCCAGAAGGGCCGCAACTGATGCCAGAGTTTTTCTAAATCGGATCGAGTGCTTCTCCTCTACGAACATTGGTGGTGCCTTCCTTTTGGTGTCTCTCTTTTCGAAAGCTCTACCTAAAGCTATGTTTTCTATCAGCCTTTTAGCACTGCAGGGCTTCGGGTGCCGAAGTTCCCCTCGTTGGCTGTATCAAGGATGGTTGATATTCTAGGTTTAGTCCTCTATAGAAATTGTTGATGAGTTGGGGTTCTGAGAATCCATGGTGTGGGCACAAAATCTGGTAACTCTTGAACCTCGTCCAGGCGTTTTTAAAGGATTTGCGGCTACCATGAATGAATGTGGATATTTCTCTCCTCGCTTCCTAGTATCTCTCCTTGTCAAAGAAGCGATTGATGAAAGCGCTTCTAATATCTTCCCAACAAGTCAGGGATCCTGGCGGTAGCTGGTTTAGCCACCTTCTGGCGTCACCTTCAAGGGAAAAAGGAAAAAGTTTGCAGCGATTGAAATCGTCGTTCACCATGTCTTCTAGCATCTCGATGTGATCGCTCGGGTGTTCAGTAGGGAAAACCACTGAACTGACTTTTGCACCACCATAATTAGGGAAGTCGATATCAAGCTCAGAGCCTCCTGTATGGGTATCAGATAATCAAATTGTAGACTTATTGGAATAGGTCCGGCTACGGTTTAGGTATTCAAGCATTGGCAATTCATGCTTTATCTCACTCTTTGGAGATTTATTGATTTTGATCAGGGATTGCAGCCCCCTGATATTTAATGAGTTGGATTGCTTGGTTGCTTTTATTTTTCATTGGTTATATCAAGACTACTTTCTTATTATCAGAATCAGTAAAGGAATACTTACCTTCTTCCGGCTGATCGGTATCGACCGATTTTAATGGTAGGGTGTCGCCGACAGTAGTGGACCAACATCGATCGATTTTGGATGAGCTTTGTCGATCGCTTCGTGTTGTCATGAATCCATATTCCCTCCTTTAATTACCTTAATCATTAAGATTAGGGAAATAATAATTTAGCAGACATTAAAGTAAAAAACTCTAGACAATATTCTAGACGAAATCTAATGGCAATAATGAGTCCCCGGCAACGGCGCCAAATTAGTGGTAAGTATTCCCACCTGTCACGCGGGTGACCCGGGTTCGATACCCGGCAACGACCCCAAATTTGATGTGGAGTTTATTTCATTATCAAAATTAACCCTATTTCCCACTTTTACTCTCTCAAATAAGAGGTTAAGTGTAGTACTTAGGGATCCAAATCCACAGAGACTCTAGGATTGCAAAATAGACTTATTGCTTTCAAATCAAAGCTAGATGAATTATAATAATAATAATAATAAAAGCGATTTCAAGACTAATTTGGTTTGTGAAGATCAAATTAAAAGATTAAAGTTAGGGAGAAATTCTCTGGTAGGATTAGGTATTGCAAACTAATAGATTACTAGGATTTTAATTACGCATCGTTATTGAACTCAAACCTTAGGGTTTAGGAAATCACTCTCGAGCATCTCAACTGAGTGTCGATCGATGTCATAAGGTGGTATCGATCAACTCTCATTCTAAACATTACTGGTTTTGTGGTTTGATCCTCTAAACTTCCAATTCATCTCTCATTTGTTACCGGTTATTTAGATTGTTAAAGATAGGTTCCAGGTTATGACCCAGCTCTCGCTTGCGCTATATAACCCTAATTTATAATATTGAGGTGATCAAGTTCAACTTAGCATTAAGAGCAACTTAAACAAAGAACCAAGAAGATTACCCTAACAATTCTATAAAATCAGCAATACATTACTACCATTGAATACCCTAAATATAACAACGAATTACTCAGACATAGCAATAAAGAACATGATTAAAGTCAATGAATTCCAAAGAATAAACTAAGTAAAAAATAAGGACTTTAAGATCTTCTCTGTAATGATGATCAAATCTCTCTCTCAAATAGATGTAACAAGGTGATCCAACTCTCAGCTCTAAAACTTTTGTGTAACTTAGAAAACAACTCTTTCTTAGGTATTCTCCCCTTAAGTTAAACTAAGATAGAAAACCTTAATAACTAATCTAAATTATGTCTAGAGACTTGTCTTGCCAATGATGGAACTTCTGGGTAAAACTTGTAATTTCTCAAGCCTTCATTAATCTCGTAGTCGACTTGGTTGTCGATCGATGCACAGTGTGTGACGTCGATCGATGGTTCGCGCATAAAACAGATCAGACTCTGAGTTTTTGGCTGAGCATCCTAAATGCTCCAAAATAGCCCAAAATCTCCAATTGCTTCCAATGAGTAACTAGACCTGTAAATACTCTAAAATAATACCAAATGCATATAAAATACTCTAAAATACTCTATATATAAGAGGTAGAATAGGTAAAATCCATGGCATATCATGTGCACCAGAGCGAGGATGCTAGAAAGACCACCAAGAAAGAGTGTTTGAACTTGGGTAATGTTTTGGGAATTCTGATCAAACTGTCTTATTGTAACGCACGAAATTAAAGCATTTATCTCTAATTTTACTAATAAAGTTGTAGTATTTCTTAGCACTCTTCCTTTACAAAAATTGGTTCGATCTTTATTTAGAATTTGAACATGTTTTCAAATATTTCTGGGTTGGGATGTTTCATAGGGAATCTGGCTGTATGTTCTCCATATCTCTCTATTTTCTCTTGCGATGGCCAGTGTAAGTCTCTGCTAACCGTTATGTGGGCGGGGATAATTGATTTTAGGTGTTTTCTTGCTCGGGGTATTAGCGCTGTAGCTATGGAGAATTTGCAAGGATTGATCTTGGTGAAGAATGCTCTCATATGCTGTTATAACAATTTTAGTTGCAGTGGCCCCAACCAAGCCCTGTTGTTCGCTGAGGATAATTTGTCTTTTCCGAGCTACACTCGCAGAGGGTTCATCATAGTTCGCATATCTACTGCATGTAGCATGAAGTTCTCCCAAAGGTTGGGGTGATCGGCGGAGGAGGCAGGCCTGTGTGGTTTTTGTACAATATCCGTTCTCACGATCTCTGTTAAGCCTTTTTCAGATTCACCAGGTACCACTCTAGCTTCTGAATCATTTGTTTTCTTTATCTAGTTGAGACCAGGAATTATGTATCTATAGATCCTTTGTGAATTTGGGTGGCTCCTTTTGTGAGGTTGAGTGGGGAGCTTTGTTTCAGAGTTCCCCTTGGGCGTTGTGGCCTTTGGCTTTCTGGGTGATACGTATGGTTATTAGAGAATTTGTCTCCAAATGGTCAACCATGGAGGTCCATCCTGAGAGGAAAATCATCAAGAGTCATTTGGGGGGTCAGATTTAATGTCGTCAGTGGGGTTTTGTGCACTTCGACTTGTACCAGGGAGATGGGAGACACCCCTAGCCATTTGGGTTTGGGGTCTACGGCTCGAAACGGCAGTCTCTGGCCTCATGAATGGGCATGTTACATCTTGTACATAGTCTGTCTAGTCTCTCATCTTCCAGCGAGATGAGTAAATAGCTCCATTAGTGAACTCGATTATCATTCCATGATGAAAGGTTGCATACCATTGATCGTAACCCTTACCTAGGCAGCAGCTTGGGAGATATTTTGGGCTATATATCTTTGTACTCTTTGACCAATGTTTTTTAACATATTGGCACGCCAGTAATGGGCTTGGAGTCCACACACTCTGATCCAAATAGAAATCTCTGAGGGAACGTGGAGTCCACGCATTCTTCCAATTCTAAAGAATGACCATCCAGCCTGCAAAACAATGAGGTCTGTTTTCTAAGACCTTTTTCAAATATTCCTTTGCTTCGAATCTGAAGAGGAAGCACTCATGTCCCAGATCAGAGCCTATGACTTGTCCTTTGAGTTGCCAGAGCTTATCCATGAAGGGTATTAGAGACTAGAGTAATTGTATCTCCGGATTCGTGAGTCGGCCTAAGAGTGCGATATTGGTAGCTTGGATTGTTCATTGGTGTTGACGTCGGGGGGCCTTAGTGTCATCCTTCTTGGAGGTTCTGGGTTTTAGCATTGTTGCTTTGAGATTTTAGGCAGGTTGTTATTCTTTTTGGACTGGGATGAGCTTCTGTAAAGTCTTCAAGTGTCGAGTTATGGTTAGAGATTGCCTCCGTTTTAGTTAGATGGCGAGCAGGGGGCCTGTTGTCGGACAGCAGTGCAAGAGAGCCACCGGTATTGGGTTGTGAAAGATGTGGAGCAAAAGAACTTTCTTCTTTTGGAGCGAGAAAGTTGGTGAGATCTAGTTTGTTTGATAAACTTGGTTAAAAATTGCTTCCTCGAGTTATGTGCACGTGAGAGATTTAGAGCTTGCCTCGTTATTAGCTCTGTCTTATATATATATATATATATATAAATAATAATTAATTAATTTTCAATAAAAATATACATTTTTGGAATCAATGTTCTTAACTTTTTTTCTTAGGTTATAAGTCTTTTATATTATAAGTTAAAAAAAAAATTTGTTGTCATGAAAATATTTTGGAATCCGCAAGATGGTTGATTTAAGTTGGTTGTTTAACCAATGTCGTTAAATTTGTAGGATTTTAGTAAACTCACGGATGAGCGTTTCAACATTCGGAGGTAAAAAAAATACTCATTTTATGAAGGGAGGCTTCTAAGAGCTTTCAGAAAACTTAGATAAGGACCCGAGCCTTTCATGTGGTATGTAAGAATGCATGTTAGGGAACCATAGTAAATATCCTTAAACGATAACATGTAAAGGAAAATCCTTGGGAGCCAGGTCAAAAGTAGTGATATGCTTCAACATGTCACGTTGGGATTATATGAAGAGAAAAAATAATGATCAAGGTCTACTCGAAAAGGTTGGATGTTGGACCCATGTTTGAAAAATAGATATCCAAACTCATATTACATAGAAAAAATGTAGGTATGAGATATTATCCAACGTAGGAATTGGATCTCTGAGAGTTATATCCCTCTTTTTTTATGAAAATGATAGGGAATAGTTGTCGAAGCAATTTATCCACATTTTTAAATTAAGTTAACTATTCAAAAAAATTTTGACATCATAACAAGAAACTTATGCAAAAGGTTTTGTGATCCAAACTGGAAAAGACAACTTACATTTGTGAACTCAACACCTCGAGCATTAGAACTACATGCCAAACAGTCTATCTTATTATTAAACTTGCGAGGGATAAGAGTAAGAGAAAATTATGGAATTGTCTTATCAGGTTAGATAATTTAGCAAGTAGCACCACAAAGGTTGGCAAATCATCCATTGTCGAAACCATCTCATAAGCTCCGAACAATCTAGCTGGAAAGTCACTGCAAATTGTTTCTGGGAATCATACAATCCATCCCCAGAAGAGGGCCTCTATTTCTGATTGGAGCTTGGTTGTTAAAAATTTGTAAGTAACTACAACAGAAAGTAAACATAGATGAAATCTATTAATCATGTCTAATGGCGAGTCCAATGCTCCTCGGCAACGACACCAAATTTTGTATCACTCAAATTACCCTATGAGCAATTTTCTCTTTCAAATAAGAGGTTCAATTGTAGTACTTAGGGATCGAATCCACAGGGAGCATGGGCACACAATAGATTAGATGTGCTATGATTAAGGTAGGCAGTAAATTATAAATAAGTAAACAATAATGATTGATTAAGCAAGTAGTTTGTAAACAATAAGAATAAATAGCTAGAAAGGTTTCAAGCAATAGGATTATGATATACAAATGATAAGGATGTGTGATAAACCATCCTAGAACTCGAATGCAATAGTAAGATATCCAGTTCTCGATGCGAGTCTAATTAGCTGACTAAGTCTTTGTTCCAGCTGTCGCATGTGAACAAGGAGCGAGGTTTATCGATACTATGGTATGAGTGTCGATCGACACTTCCTTAAGCACGCATTAACGTCATAATTGATATGTTCACTAGGTTAACTAGACTAACTGTCACATATATCTAATATTTTTACTCATGACTAAATACAAAATTAAACTATTAAAGTAAACAAAAAAATAAGTTCAATAACTGAATATTAAAACAATAAATAGAAGAATATGATGTATTTTATTAGTAATAATAATATAATTATATATTTTTTAAATATGTATAAGATTTCAATTTTGGAAGGAATATAAATTTAATAATTTATTTCAAATTAATTTATGTTATATTTATCAAACATAACTAACTTTTCATTTTTAAGAATTATATGTTAACATAAACAAATTCCTCTGCAATATTATTACTACTTGAAATAATATTGATTTGATTTGTTTCTAAATGCAACCAAACAAACTACTAAATTTATGTTAATATTACCTTTTTATTTAAAATTAGTAAAAAAACAAATAATAATATATATTTATATTTTCATAAAAATAATAGTAACTATAAAACGTTTTTTGAAACATATTTTATTATTAATATGGCTATTTTGATAATCTCAACTAAAAGTATTTTCATTAAAGATATACGATGATACTTACCTACTCTAACTTTTATTTTAAGAGTTTTCCGATATTATTGTAAGTTTATCTTGCACATACGTATGTTGTGTATACTCTTCTTCACTTAATGGCACGAACATGCTCTTTAACCCTTTTCCGCCTTCTTGCAGACCACTTAAGTCCCTAACCCCCAACACTTTACAAAAGGTGGCGATTAACATAAGGTGGGGATTTCAGGGTAGAGGGCCATTTATACAAAGAATCAAAAGAGAAAAAATTAAAAGAGAATTGCTAAAACCAACCAAATAATCAAGTCAAACCTATAAGTGTACCCCATTTTTAGTCAAATGCAAAACCAATGTACATGGGTGATAAAAGTACTATTTAACCATTATGACCAAACGAAAAAACAGAAGTGCATTTTACGTTTCTATCATTTGTTTGTCTACACGTAACAAAAAGAAGTATACATAGTTGTAGACCTCGTACGAAGTCTATTCATTCTGTAGACTTGTTATGTAGTTTATACCATAATTTTATCTAATAATTTAATTTTCAATATGTATAAAAATAATTGTTGTAATATTTTTAACTAATCATTAATATAATAGATAATATGCAGTAAAAAATTAAAATTTTATATAATTAATTTAAACACTAGACTTATTAAAATACAAAATAAAATTAACAAAGACTTCATATAATATAATTTATGAAAATATTAATAAAATAAAACATAAAACAAAGACTTCATAAAATACAACTTGAGACAAACAATTAGTTTAGCCTTATAATAAAAAAAAATTAGTTTAACTTATGATTAAATAAATAATTAATATACACTCCGTGTTACAATAAACCTTACACAATACATTTAAAAGTACTTTCTACAATACAACTTATAAAATAACTTTTGGGATTCGATTCCCAGATTTTACACTTTCTTGTAGAATATATATGCAAGGCCTTTTGGAGGTTTTGGCCCGCTGCAGGTATAGCCGTTCGGTCTCGTGAATCAAGGGAAAATTTTTCCAAGGTGTTGTGGTGCAGGTACAACCGTTCATTGTAAATTTGTAGATTTTAGAGGAGAACTTCCATAATGAACGCCGTCCATGGAAATCTGCAGGTAGGTCATCATTAGTCCAAGGTGATGTGGTGCATGTATCTCATTCGCCAATACCGATAATATTTCAAAACCCGACGGATCACGACACTTTTTTTCCGACAGTTCACCTAATAAACACATAACGTCAAAATTTTTTCTCTTCCACTTCATTTTCCTTCCCAAATACTTCTTTGTTTTTCCAAATTCCTCTCAAGATGTCACCTGAATTCCTCCCTTTTTGCCGATTTCTTTGCCCAATCTAATTGAAACCATTTAAATTATGAACTTGATTAGTTTAAACACATTCTTTTGATTATTTTGGTTTACGTATTAGGTTTTTGTTATTGGAATCTATTATTTAAGCTAGGGTAAGGATAGATATTTGAATCTATTTATAGATTTAGTGTTGTTATTGGATGTTTCATATTTTGTTAGATAGGTTGGTTAATCAAATTAATACCAACAAATGGAAAAAATATATTTAGCGTGCACACATATATGTAGATCAATTTCATCTATTGATCTGCCTCTTATCAAGTTTTAGGATATTTTATATTTAAAATAAGCTATTTGAATTTTTGGGCATCTTATATATAATGTTTTTTTCTATATACACATTATTATGAATTGTATATATAGTTAACTTAAGAGGAATGAAACATATTTTAGTTATTCCTCCCCATTAACCCAATGGTCATTGCGATGGTTTGGGGGAATAATCGATAAATCCGGACGGACGAGCTCGATAGAATCCATCCAGCACAAATGTTTGGTACAATTTGGTATGATTTTTTTATTTATTAAGTGAAAATGTTGTTTTATTACTTCTTACAAGTAATCTTTTTTTTTAATTTCATGCTAGGTTTAAATACAATGCCAATCTTTCACTAGATATCAAGAAGTTGTTAATGGATCACTGGTTTTGTGAGTCGCTGAGTTACCGTTTTTTTCTGCCGGCTGTTATTACGCAATGGTTCTACTCGCTTGCAGTAACTTGTACTTTTTGTTTTTTGGTGCATTCATTTCTTCATTAACTAACACAACTAACAATTTCTTTTTACAAGCAACACTACACTTGGGCTCCAGACTTACCAAATAGTTTGGGAGGGTTTTCATAAAAACGGCTCAGACCATTTCGCACAAAATGCACAAGCTGAAGCAAAGATGGCAGGGTGGCTGTAGGAATCCGAGTGGATGGTAAAAAAGTGTGGGAAGTTTTGGTCGACACCAGGAATGAGACAGGCTTAAATGGAAGTCATGTTTAACTAAGCAAAAACATTCATACTCAAAATTCCTCTTTAAGGGTTTTTATTTGTTTTTCGGATAATGACCTTTATTTTGTTTTAATTTAAAAATTTGTATTTAAATTTCTGAAATATAAATTTTTTATTTTATAATGATTTCATCAAAACCAAATTTTATAAGAATTAAAAGGCCAGATATATTCAACAAATATGTTTTTTCACAGTTTCCATCTGTTATCCATCCGGATTCACGTACCGGATACCGTCGTTTTATTCTGACAGTTACATACTCCTGGAATTCCCATTGAAAACTTAGCAGAAAATGTTTTTTGTCATTTAGTTGTCTGTAATTTCCGGGGAGTCCAGAAATTCCAAGAAATTTCTGAGACCTTTGATTCTCGACAAAGGCTTTTTGAGAGATAAATTACGTCTACAATCCGTTGGAAAGGACCACTCCCGACGGTTCAGAGATGCATTATTCTCTCGGGTATGGGCTTTTTCTTTTAGTAGTATTTTTTTTGGGCTTGAGAAATTTTGGCTGATTTGTGATTGTAATATGCCAAAAAAATGTGCTTACCCTACCTCCTACGTAACGCATAAAACCTAGCCTTTACAAGAAAAAAGCAAGAAAAGAAAAATGGGAGACTATAATAGTTTATGTGAAGTGAATTATAGAATCTAGATTTCAAGTACGTTGATTGTAAAACTCAATAATAAGAATAACACTCTTATTAATCTAAGGAAAATAACTCAAAACCTTAAGTTGTCTCAAACACAATTTCTCAATCTCTAGACTCATAAGTTTATGTCACCAACTTGCATCGTCCTTATATAGAGATTGATATCTCCTAATCCTATTAGGTAAATATTCTAGATAACTCCTAAACATATTATGAATCCTAATTTCCATAACTCGGTAGGATTAGGTCTTTACTTATTTTTCAAGTTTCCTTTTCTTTCAAGCTTATATCCAACATTCTC